>JAVQKC010003892.1:0-12371 GCA_036025475.1 Philypnodon macrostomus
CAGTTCTGAAGAGGTGGGTTTTGAGCAGGCTTTTGAAAGTGGGGAGGTCAGAGCAGTCACGAATGGGTTGTGGGAGTGAGTTCCAGAGTGTGGGGGCAGCAACGGAGAAGGCTCTGTCACCCCAGAACCCTCAAAACTGTTTCCAATCGATGGTGCATTACAACAACATCACACTGGTAGTGGTTATGTCGTCTGCATGGGTTCAATTTGAGTTTGATAGTCCTCTTCATGACCAAAGACAAGACCAAATTCCTAAATATCAAGTTTAGAAATTGCTCGTAGTTAAGTAAATGTGAGGGGGAATAGATGTCTGTCAGTTTCTATCTTCAACTATAAGCCCTGCAAATAAATTACAATTAATCTATATTTATTATTATTATTCAATTCAATTCAATTTTATTTGTATAGCCCTATATCACAACAAAGTTGCCTCAGAGGGCTTCACAAAAAGATCTATGTAAACAATAAACAAGGTCATTGCAAACATACTGTGATTTTGTGTTGCCTGTCTAAAACACCCCAAGATAGCAATTAAGTTGATTATGCCTTTATATGTTTATGTACTGGTGCATGTTGAACACCTGTATCTTTGGTTGAAACTTTGTAACTGTGAGAAAGGAGTTACCTATGGTTTCAATGACTATAATTAAAGAGAAAAAAAGTCCTCAATCATTGACACAAGTCTGTACGGATATCTGCTGATCTGGCATTTCTTTGTGTTGTTTGTTGATTTGCTGAGCTCCCTTCATCTTAATTGGGTGGAAGACTTATAGCCCGGTGACTCACAGCTCAGTGTAGCTGTCAAATGACTTCCAGCTCAATGCTTAGCTATAATTAAAACTGTGAATAGTGTATGGGAGAAGTCCTAATGAGCCAGGTTAATTGTCCCATAGAGAACTGCTTACAGACCTGAAGGGAAATCAGTATTAAGATGTTTACAATAGCATCTTAATGATTCAACAGTGAGCTAAAGGTATGGAGATACACAACACATCTATTCTAAATGTATCACAATATTCTATAGTTTCATCTGACAGAGATGTACTGTACATAAAAAAAGTCCTATCAAAACCCTTTAAAAAGCTGACCTGCTTTCGGCCCCTGGTTTAGTCCTGGATTAATCTTCATTTATGTCTGCTTTAGTCCTTGTTTTTAGCCATGGCATAGCTCTTGGCATAGATTTTGATTTACACTCAGTTTTGATTAGTGTAATCTACTACTGAAATCTATGAGTCAAATTATCTTTATCTAAAGGTACATCCAAATGTATCTATTGCAATATTCAACATGGTTATCCCATATTGCATGTCTAATACTGTGCCGCCTATAGGTGAGAGTTTGCAGTCCTCCCTGTGAGTAGATGTGGCAAAGAGAGTCATTATGTAATTGCGGTGTCTTTGAAAAGCAAGGACAGGGAGATGGGTTGCGGACATAACAACCTCAGTGAGTGACGGCCCAAAAGACATCAAAACAGGGGCTGTCAACACCATGATCCTGCAATAACTCTAAAGTGCTCTTCAAGTGCTGCGGTGAAGCAGGTGGAGGTGACTTTTTCTGTGTGCTTGTGCAGAAGTGTTCAAAAAAGTTGACTTCAAAACAACATTCAAGGACATCTTTTTAAACCATATTTTATTGAAAAAGTATGCTTACAGGTTTGGACGTACTTTAAACTGCCTTCTGTGATCAATGTGATTTATTTTTTGTCAGTTGATTTGTGCTTAGTTTTCCTTCCTTTTATTTTGCATGCCATTTATTTGTGATCTGAGAATGACACTTTTTAATGTGCTGAACAAATTGCTTAAAAATGTTTTTTTTTAAAAATGAACAAATGAAATGCAGTTAACTCCATGTGTCTTACCCTTCACCCCACTGAAATCTGATCGTTTCACACAGACTCCGGTGGAATGAAGGATAACATACATAGATGCTTTCATCAAAACTTGACAGTCTTGACAAAGATGGCTCCCCTCAGTCCCGCCTCACTGTGAAGTCACTCTGTTTGAGAAAAAAAAAGATGATTAGTCCAAAGGGGCATGAAAAACAGGTTCCATTTTGAATATGTGTCTTCCCTTGTGTGTGCCTTTCAGTGGGAAGGGTGTGCCAGACAGGCCTCTACCTGCACAAGACATGACCTCTGTGTTTGTCATGTCCTCACCCTTCAACTGAACTGAAGGCTGAGTATTTTTAACAATTGAATAACTAATTCTTAAATAAGGGAAAGCATTTTGCCCTTATCCAATATTCTGTCTGTCCACTGTTGTATTGTAAGATGCACTTGCAAAAATATCTATAACCAATTTACAACAAAGCATCTTTTTTGTACATAAAACCATAAAATATGCATCAATTTCATTTGCAAAGGTAACTCACCGAGAGAGAGAAAAAATAAAACAAAAAGCTTCTTCTTGTCAAAAGTTGATCCAAAGCTTCTGCAGTAATTCCCTCCAGTCCCTTCTCCATCCGTCCTGCTGTCAGTCTGTTTACCTGGGTCAGGTACAGGCAGTTTTGTCTTCTGTGTCCACCAATCACAGCACAGCATCTACCACCAACCCCGCCCTCCCTTTTGCCTCCAAACTGGCCTAATATAGGCCTTTTGCCACCTTAGACCCTCCCACTATGCACACTAAGCATCTCCAATTACACAAACATTTGAAATTGAATAGCTATAAAATCACAGTTATACTTACACGCAAGTGCAGGACTCTAGCATGATTAGACAAATTCACCATTGTCAACAATATGATCATAAATATTGTGGAAACATGCCTCAGCCAACCTTCATTTGCAGCAAAGTGGTAGATAACACATTTCTCCCACTTAACCCCAGAGAGTTTCTGATGCAATTTCCAATAAAAAAAGTATAACAGGAAACCTTGGGGTTACTTTTTAAATTAAATATTATAATATATATTAATTCATCATTAAATTCAGTCTTGTGGATGTTTCCCAAGGCCCTTTTATATGATGTACTGCTACTTGTTTGTGTGACGCAATCTGAACAAATAAAAAACTGGAACTTTACGTCAATGAACGGCTTAAACCCGGAATTATCACTACAATATCTTTGCATGACACATATAACGTCCCGTGAAATCAGCATGGTTTAAACTCTGATTAGCCACCAGCAGGTGACCAGTACTTCATTGTGATTTATTATTATTATTCGCACTCAAATTACAGTTGTTTGACCTATTTCTGTTTCAAGATCCAAGCTTACCATTTTCTCTCAAGCTGCAAAGGACCAGTCAAGTCTCAACGCGCCTGGAATGCTGCAGTGCATCTCTGAAAGGAGTGCTGAACCCAGTCAAGAGTGATTTACAAAAAACTTTCAAAAGGCAGATTGGTGGATTATGTGGCTGTTTTTAATTGTATGCAGTTTCTGAGAGTTACTGGTAAGTTGATGCCAGTAGTAGTGAATAATGCTGCTACATATGGAGCAAATAAAATTTCCATATCCATAATCCAGATAAGAAAAATGAATTATGCTTATGTGGCGAATGGCAGTGTGTGCATTAGAAATCACCAATGGCAGTGCTAGAGATGTTTGCTCAAGAATTAAGATGATGTCATGATCTTGAGTTTACCACAGAGAAGTATAAAGCACACATACCAGAATACATGTGTAGGGTGAGCAGGATCTAGTCTGATTCATTCACCTTGCTTGTGAGTTGCTATGGTCAAGCTGTAAATACCTGGACACTAATAACTTCTGATGGACACTAGACAAAATGTACTAATGTATGTAATTTAATGTATGTGTTTCTTCCTGGTTGTTCTGAAGCAATGAGGACATGGAGCTCAGTGGGAGGCTGTGGGGGCAGGGTTTTAAACCTGGGCCTCAAGGCAGTCTATCAGGTAAGATATGTGCTGCTCTGCTGGGACTTGAAAAGATTCAGCTACCTTTGACATAATACTGTCAGGAGAGTGATAAAAAGATGAATGCAAAAATCAAATAGAAAATAGAAGATTTATTAATATTTCTGAGCACAAAGAAAAGAGATTACACAGAGCAGTGTGATTTGCCGAGATGAACCATCAGTATGTGTCAATACCAAGTCTCACATCTATTACCTGTCAGCAATTGGATCTTTTATCTTCATCCAGGTGTAGTCTTGGTGAGATAGTTTTCTCTTTTCTGACAAATATATTTTAGAAATCAATAAATGTATAGCAGGGGGTTTTGTCCACATATCAGCGTCCAGAGATGTCTACACTGTAAAAGGTTTTAAGGTAGTTTAACTTAAAAACGTAAGTACAATGTATTAAAGGTTCCTGAAATACGTTCACTCAAATGATGATAGTAAGTTATACATAATACACTAAATTCAATATAATCAATTGTTTCAACTTGACACTAAACAAAAAAACACTTTAAACTTATCAAACTGAGTTGTTAATAATATTAACTAATGGTCTTTTGTTACAAGTCACTTATAACAACATATCACTGTAAGTTGTGCTGACTAGTGAGTCCTGTAAGAGTTAAAGGGTCATACAAAACACCAGAGACCAAGACATTTGTGTAACTTTGTCATTTATTGAACAATTTAGCTCATAGTACATTAATTTAGCTCATAGTACATTAAGATTGAACAAAAAAGGTCCATCAAGACCTGCCAGAGAACAAGCCATGGCGCAGGATCCTCAGCTACAAAGAGTAACTCTAAAGACAAAACAACAAAATAGTATCTCACTCTCTCCAAATGGAAGCTCCAGTGCTTTTGAGGAGATGATGCATCAGGGTTGCAAGAAACATCTTCCAACCTAAACATAGATAAACAACCATTCACTTTCACATTCATTAGATGAAATTTAGAGGCACTAAATCTTCTAACACATGCAAATCAATGTGCAGTGGGAAGAGGTTGGAGTACTCAGAGAGAACCCACTATAAACAGGGAGGACATGCAGACTCCCCTCAGAGGGATTGTGTTTTGATTGAAATCACAACCGTCTTGCTGAGCAGTGATTGAAATGACCACTGTGTCACTGAGCCCCCAGTTATCAAGTTTCATTATTTAAATTAATTATAGAATAAAGTTAAAACTACTTATTGGCTATTTGACTTTTTACAGACTCTAAAAGCACAGAGACTTAGAGAGACTTTACTTCAACAGGAAATGCTAAGATGAATTTGCCAATTTCTTCCAAAAACAAATTTAACTGTATTGTCTGAATGTGTGTTTATTCATATTTTCTATAGAAAAGTTTATGTAAAAGTTTATGTGTAAAAAAATATGTTTGTCTAGGGGTGAATAAGGTGATGTAAACCCCCCATAGGTATTCATATTAAATGTCAGCCCAGCAGTCAAATGGCAGTTCTCAAGAGTAAACCTGGGCATCTGGTATGAGATATCCTGCTGCTGAGGGGGTAGGCTATTGATGTATTTCTGAATTAACATGACTATTTCACCACCATTTTTATGTTTTCATAGTTATTGTCTGACTTGACTTGTCAGACCTAAACAATGAATGAACCAATAGATACAATAATCTGTAATATCTTATTTTGGACACTAAACTCAACATTGGTATCCCCAAAAGTGCTTGTGAGCAGATAGAACCTGTAGATGCAAAAATGCAATTACATTCATCTGAGCTTATAAATAGTCATTAATAAAAATAAATGTAGAAAAATGCATTACTGAAAGGACAAAGCAGGTCTAGGAAGTCTGTTCTTAATCAGGTCAGAACTATAAACAATGTCCTACATCTATGGACACTGGCTAACCTCATCTGTCTGCAAAATTAAACGTATCCTTTACACCATTGCTATCTTGGCTTCCAAATGTCACAAAGCTGGAATTTTCCATACACCACTTCCCTGTGAGTGTTGAGGAATGCAGACAAGATGGAGCAGGCCTGAGAAGAAGGCACCTCCGCAGTAACAGTAGGTTAAAATGCTTGTTCACATCCTTAATTTCCCCTGCAGGTAGGGTTTGGTGGGCTATTACGTGTTTTGGTTAATGCCAGCATTGTGGTTGATATATGGGGTCCTGGTTTAAGAGCACTAAACTCACCACTGGTTCCCCAAACTAAGAGCTTGTCGGTAGTTGTGACCTAAATGCAGTCTTCACTAATAGATTTTAAGGGCACAAGCAATGGCCTTGATAGACCGTTTAGGCTCTAGTCCAGGAATGGGCAAACCAAGAATTTTTGCATATTTTTTAAATGATAAAATATTGCCAATTTCTCACTCACATTGTTATAACCTGCAGTAACCAGTTATCTCCACATATTCTTTCACTAAGGTCCGATCGAAGGCTGTATGTCTCATTTCTCAGAAATGGTGCAGTTTACAAAGAATATCAGCCGGCCCACTTGGCACATTTTTAAACCCCATGTGGCCTTTGAGTCAAAAGGTTTGCCCACCCCTGCACTAGCCTCTTGTCATATACCTCACAAAGTCAAGACTAAACCAGGACCAAACCAGGACCATATATGTTTCAAATTTCAATACCACTCCAGATTGTTGGTGGAGACACTTCAATGCTATCCACCCCTAAAAGCACAGACCAGACCATGTAATGTTGTACAGCACAAGGCATAGACACATTTCATTCAATTATCAGATGGAAAATATGATGCATTATTTCTGAAAAGAGTCACGTCAACAACAATTATTCCAACAGTCGCCTCGGTTCAAGTTGCTTTACATAAGTATATTTGTACATTAAAAAACAACTACTGTGCTTGCTGTGATGGGAAAGAGCATTCAAACCAGTGTTCACTATAAAATATTGAGTTTAGGGCTATTTCAGAACATTTATACCTGAATTATACATGGATGAGTCCTCGGAGTTGCACCATAATCTAGGTTAAAAAAAAGGCATCCTGATTCCTGACAACGTACCAGAAATGTTTTTCATCCAAGAGATTTTGTTGACGTTTTTACTATCTGTTTATTTCGTTTGCATCTACCTATCGTGAGTGACTATGAAATGTATTTATGCCTTGTACAGCACTTTGGTCAACCAAGGTTGTTTTAAATGTGCTATAGAAATAAAGTTTTACTACCGCTAACACCTCTAACCTGCCTCAAGTGGGAGAATAGACTGCCTCCTGTTGATCATGTGGAGGACTGTTATGGGCAAACGTTGAAGACATCCTGCATCAGCAAAAAGAAAGAGGTAGTTAACGTTTTGCATAGGCTTTAATTGAAAGAAAAACATTCTTGTAGTTCATTGTATTATGTTTATTTAAATCACACACTGTGTCCAGTTCTGGAGGAATGAAGTTGCACATGTACTCTTCATCCCACTGTGGTGACGATTCATGGTTTTTATAAAATGCTATTTGTGTGGGGAAAATTTAAATTGAAGTTTATCTCGTTATTAATGACAAAGATGAAAACAACACATATTCAATAAGGAAATCCAAGCTCATAGAAATGTCTGGGGTCACGTGTGTACTGGTGAATATTGACTCATTTGTCTGGAGGAGCTCTGCAGACAATCAATGGAGCCACAACAGTGTCAGATTAAGCTTTGTAGAACTGACTCTGTCTTACACAGTTTTGACCTTGCAACAATGAATGTGTGCCATAAAGAAAATACAGTGTATTGAATTGAATGAATTGATTATAAAAATGATGTTATGCCATTTGAAACACTGAACATGTGAGTAAAGGCTATTAGAGAGATGTGTGTAGCTGAGCTCAGCAAAATGAACAGAAGTGCACATGAAGCATATTATGTATTTATCAATGCTAAATGTGCCTTAACAGATGGATGCAGGCAAGATGTAAGCACTAACAAATTTTCAATATTACATATTTACATATCAACATTAAATAATATTCTCTCTTCCTATAGATTTCCTTTGATAATCGGATTCATCTATCTAAGTCAATGGGCCGACAAAAAAATGAAACATCTTAGATCTTAGAACATGCCAAATACAAGATTTAAGCGTTTCACTGAAAATAAAAATAATCTAATAAAAATGTAAAACAAATCAAATAACAAAAACAACTGGCATAGTACTACATAGTACATCTGGATTTTTTTGGAGCTTATATCTATGAGCAAATCCCATTAAATCTAGAGGCCATCAGTCACGTGATCACATCACCTCCCTGTAGGACCTAGAGGCTCTCGTCCTGACCTTGGACAATCTCCAAACAGCAGCACATCAGCCTCATGAGGAGAGAGAAGGTCAATCCACAGATGCCTCTCCGCATGCTGAAGAGCTCTGCTGCTTTAGAGACACTATCTCTCCACTATTGCTGAAGAAAAAACATCCATGACATTCTGACAGGTCAAACAGTAGATTTTTAAGGGGTCATGTCATTTTATTTTTAAGGTCCCTTCCCTTCCTGATGGCCCCTCCCACTTCACTACTACAGCCAATGCAAATAACTGAAGGTACAAAGTGGAGTCCTCATCAATCTACATACGCCATACCAAGCATTTCATCTCGGAGACTGTCAGTGCCTCAGCATACAGGATTAGTCAAACATGCATACATGGAACAACATACAATGTATGACTAAAAAGTGCATACTCATAGGGGCCCTTTAAACCTTTATGGCCCCGCTTTTGACTCATGTTGCAGTTGTAATTTCTGAAGCGCTTACATGATATCAAGATGTAAGGTAACACTGAGAGCTGCTGTATTTTCCCCGAGATGTTGTGAACATGAAACTGCCTGTAACCTGTATGTCCATTAGATCTTTCATTCAAGAGGTAGGACCACCAACATGTTATCTGGAAGCAAAGAGGAAGAAGAAATGTCAATTAATATAAAGCCCAATGAGAAATCGACGAGAGCCATTTAATGATCACTGGCTGCTCTCTAATTGTTTATATACAATAACATTCTTTATACATAATGCAAATAGCTAATCAGTTAAGCACATTGGTACACTGTGTTGTCAGATGCCAGAAGAGAGGCTGGTTCAAGAAGGTAGAACAGCAGAAAAAGAAACTCCAACTGGTAAACTAGGTAAAGGTAAACTATAATGTCAATTCTTTTTCTTCATGACCCTTATCACTGTCACTGAAGGTGGGTTTAAATGGTATAGGCCTATAGGATATATAAGCAATCATTTTAATGTGTAATTCTTCTTTAATTGGAGAAAATTCAACTCATCACGTGAAAGTTGTATTCTTGTCATCATCTCTATTTTGGATTTGATAATGTGTGTTTTTCTGGACTGACAATATAAAGCCACACATTAGAATAGAAGTCTACGTCCTGTTTCATGAAGCAGAACAAAACCCGAAATACTTTTCCAGCTCTATTTATGTTGTTGTTCAAATGTTTTATGTTTGATAAGTCTGACAAGAAAGCACCAGGTAAACAAAATTGAGGTAATTTTGTGATATTCTTCCTGGCGTCAGATTAAGGTAAACATTGCAGGAGAAATCATTGTGTACCACTCAATTTTCAAAACTGTTTTTGAAAAAGCAGATAATAAAGATATTGTCTGTATTGTGTGTATTTGGTGAAATGTTTTTTTTTCAGGCCTCAGTTGTAGCGTGCGTTAAACCCTACACAGTGTATGAAGGTCCGATTCTGCATAATGGATTGCGGAACAGCACAGAAGTGACACGTGCCAAATTTGAACGTATATTCCCAGTTTTGTCTGCAATATATCACACTTTAAATGCGTTAAAGTTCCGCATTGGCCCTGTCTGTGAAAAACATGCTGTTCCCTGCTACACTGCATTATGAACGGTTGCAAATAGGCTAATTTGCAGCTTTGACAGCACCAGCCTCAGCAAAGGCGGCTAGTAATAGGTTTTGAGGTGCCGCTTCAGCGACTGCTGTGATGGGAACACTGTGGCTGAAAGTAGGCATAGGTCAGGCCTCTCCAGAAAGTCTGACAAATTAAAAACAGAAAACCTTTGACATTTATCATGCTTGGAGTCTGCAAAGGTCAGCGCATGTACTAGCTGCTTTCATTTTCCTTTGCTGTCCCCCGTGGACATGTTTCGCTGTGATTGCTTATGGCCTGCTCCAGCTGTGGCTGGGGAAATTGGAGACTGTGATCTTGAAGAAATCTTCATACTTAGACAACATTGGTTCTCATCTGTCTTTGAGCATTGG
Organism: Philypnodon macrostomus; assembly: GCA_036025475.1. Taxonomy (NCBI): domain Eukaryota; kingdom Metazoa; phylum Chordata; class Actinopteri; order Gobiiformes; family Eleotridae; genus Philypnodon; species Philypnodon macrostomus. Next base: position 10,054 of record JAVQKC010003892.1, read on the forward strand.
CAGAGCACTATTAATGGCACACTCATAATGATTCGTTTTCACAGCAAACGGTAGTTGTGTGAAGAACAACCATAGGCATTGTAATCACGAACCCAAAACTCGTTTCCCGCCATACATCATTCCGCATCATAAACACTGAAAACTTGTAATCCCGCTGGACCATGACTGTCTCATTTAAATGTTAATATAATTCCCATCGTTCGTAATTTAATGTGGTCTCTGGCATTTTCTGTTCATCTTGGTAATTCTATCTTAACTGACAAGCCAATTTACGGCAGGACTAAGCCAAATTGCTTTAGCATTGTAGCGCTAACACCATAATAAATCCAGGACACACAGTTTCTCCTCAGGTAATAAAAAGTAATAGGAAGTTGTTCATGTTCAATCTAGTTTCATTGATTTACACACAGGCCAGCTTTTGCCTTTAAGACTTCTGTAGCTGGAGAAACATACAGGAAGCGTGGCATGGATCGTCCCTTTGCCCTTTAGGTTGTCAAAAGTGGCATTAGTGGAGCTGAACACAGTGTGAGAGATGACACAGACAGTGCAGGGAAACTGAATCAGACAGATTAGAGCTCAGAAGAAGAGGCGAGGCACCAGGTTTAATGCTGCTAGTTGTCATCTGGTGTGACCTTTGTGAGAATTGTGTATGTTGGTATTAGCCAGTGCTATAGTCCACTTCTCACTCTCACAATAACATTTACCTTGCTTCTACAATTTTAGCTTGTTCACTATACATTAATTTGAATAAAGAATGACTAAAAGGAAAAGATCCAAATAGAAACGTAAAGCTGTAGTCTGGAGGTTTCCCATATTAAGAAGCTGTTTAAAAATACTTAAAATTGATTTGAAATATATAAAGTGTCATAGATATCACTTTACTTTAGTCCCTCTCCTGGCCTCTAAGGCAACATCAACCGCTCAACTACTATTGGTCAAAGCAGAAACCAACAAACTCTGACTTGATGTATGACAGACAAGGGACGAAATTAAAATAATAATTATGACAGATGACCTCATTGCAATATAGAACTGGGTCAAATAAGCATTTACAAAAACCCTCCAGAATACAGCTTTAAGTCAGCCATTGTACAAAATCTACATCTACAACAGCTACAAGATTTCAAATAGCAGCACAAATGATTTCCTTCTCTGAGTGACTGCACCTTCATATCAGAGGAGTCAGCTATGGGCATGTCCCTCCAGGGTCAACCCAAGACCCTTTGGAAGGAATGGCTGCCCAAGGAATCAACATGTCACATAAGGACCAGAGGAAGTGGCGAAGGAGAGGGAAGTGGGTGAAGATAGTGTATAAATGTGCTGTAGTATTCCTGTTTGTGTTGTATAGTGCCTTCATCATTAGTGATTCATAGTCTATCATGCGCTGTTTATCTTGCGCTGGAGACATAAATTATGAGCATTTCAGTTTTCATCAACTGGTTAATTATTAAGAGCCGAGAAAGGGTGTGAACAAATGAAATGGTAGAGACTGCTTTGAGGTAGCAGCTTAATCTTTGATATATTTTCTACTTGTGAAGCTATTGTGGGGGAACTTCATAGTGGTTTTAATGAGTAATATAAATGTGGGTTTGCCAAAGTACAAGCAGCTCCTTTAAATCCTCCCATTAACATGTGTAATCCTATGGTAATTACTGCCCATCTGAATTTGAGATGGTGAGTCATCATCTAGTTGCAATCTATAAAATAAATTGTATGCGGGTAAATATTCTTATGATACAATCTCGCACAAAGAAATATTGTTGAAAAAAAGGAAATAAAATAAAATAAAGATTCATATTCAAAGCTGGTTAATATTTAATTTACAATAACACTTTTGATATATAGCAGAGCTATAGCAGAGCAGAGCTCTCATGTTAGTCTCCTGAAATTCAACACCTACCCCTCTGCTTAGTCCTTTGCAGATGTACACAAGAAAACACAAAGAGTGCATAACACCTTCTGTGAAACTGGACACCCCACACTCCAGAAAAAACGGCAATAAATAGTGACTTATCTTATTTATTGTTTCAGATCCTGGCTTGATGTAAGATGCCCCAGTGGATAGCTGGCTGCCTCTGTGCTCATGTCTCATCTGGATCCACCCACCCCCCAACCAAACCTGCTGCATCATCTCATTCATCTGGATGCCCCCTTCTACTATCTCCTCATTCACCTGGATGTACCGTTAAACCTGCTGCCTACACACATATTGAGCTCTCTCAGCATAAGGACCTCATCCATCAGTCCTGGACACATCTATAGCCTGTCCGTCCTGGGAGTGGATCCCTCTATCATGTGGTTCTCCCTAAGGTTTCTCT
>JAVQKC010003896.1:0-14917 GCA_036025475.1 Philypnodon macrostomus
GAGGGGCCGTAGGCGCAAACTGGCAGCCACGCTTCCGTCAGTGTGCCCCAGGGCAGCTGTGGCTACATAGTAGCTTACCACCACCAGGTGTGACTGGAGTGAAAGAATAATACAAAAAAAAGATATGTAAAGCGCTTTGGGTGTCTTGAAAAGCGCTATATAAATGGAATGTATTATTATTAAATACAAATCATTAAACAAGTCGAAATCTCTCAGCCCTCCAAAATGAAAATGTAAAAATATGTCAAAAGCTGCACATTTTGTAGGCGGTGTAACAGTGCCACAGCATTACATGGATGACTGAGAATCTCTGCATTCATATTATGTGGCACTCCTGATCTGACAAAGAATGATCAGATGTTTTGACAATTATGACCCAATATATCTTTATTAACAGATCTAACACATCGGCTAAGTCATTATTAACTGTTTTTATCACCATATATCTGTGTAATCATGTCAGAACTAGCTTGTATATACTTTTAGGGAAACAGTTATGACCTTACGAGCTACTTCTTTATTCTGTACGACCTACAACTGTGTAAAACTACTGTCAGAAGTGGGATTCGAACCCACGCCTCCAGAGGAGACTGCGACCTGAACGCAGCGCCTTAGACCGCTCGGCCATCCTGACATGCTTAGCTTATCCCACATGAGGGGGAGGGACTGTACCAAGTGTCAGCTTAACTCAGCTGTGTGCTATCTGTGCTGCAGCTGTAGCCTGATTTGTCAGGAGAGCTGAGTGTTCTGACAGCAAGGACTGAATTTCAAAATAAAAACATCAATGTGTAACTTTTATTAAGTATGCATGTGCAGTCAGGTCAAAGGACTTATGAGAATGTAAAAAGTGAACTGACTGAAAGATGAAAGCTCTCTAAATAAAACTGAAAAGTACAACTGACCCTGACCCTGTAAGTGATTTGTGTTGCAAATAACACATGTAAACAAATAGTCAGTCAGGTAGAGTTTCTGTCACATAGTGTCACTGTCTGACTCCAGAACAGGCTGAGAATTTTAATATGATTAAAATAGTGTTTAGTAGCTGTGGCAACAGAACGACTGCCTGCACTATGCCTCTTTGACGTGGCAGAAACACCCAGACCTATGCTTTACACAGATGCATTACTGTGTTTTATAATTAAAGACTGGTTTTGTGGGTTGCTCACATTGTGTTCTGTGTCTTTGTTCAAGTGACTCAAACCCAGATCAGAGTTTTTGAAATTTACTTCTACAGTGTGTTCAATAAATTAGGTAGTTTTCCATAAATGTCAAGACATATTATTATTATAATTTTTTTTTTTACTGCATTAATACTATGATACAATATTCAGTTACCAAGCTTTAGATTTGAATTTTCCTAACCTGTTTTAGATCTCAGAATATGATAGATTTGTATTGTCAATTTTTTCTGCCTTTATTACCATGTTATAACATAGTGGCGTATTCATCACTATTGACTCTTTATAACTGCATTCAACAAGCTGAAATATTCTTCTGTTCCTTGTAATAAATATTACTTTACTGGCCACTGTAATCATTGTCTTATTCTACAATCAATACATGACCTAGAAATGTAAAACTGTTGTCAGAAGTGGGATTCGAACCCACGCCTCCAGAGGAGACTGCGACCTGAACGCAGCGCCTTAGACCGCTCGGCCATCCTGACACACTTACAAGATTGTGGTTTGTCAGGAGAGCTGAAACTTGAGTGAGTGTTCTGACTTGAGAAAGCAAAGTATGGTGAACAGACCATAAAGAGGAAAACTCTCCAAATAAAACTAGAGACCCCCAGATAACTCCCCTAAAAGTGGTCTGTGTTGTCCTGTCACACACTGGTCTACATAATGAAGAGTGTCACTGTCTGACATCAGAACATGCTGAGACTTTCGATGTAGTGACTATCCAAATGCAATTTTTTTAGTGGTTGTAGCAAAATCATTTAAAATTTTGTTATTCATTTAGTAACTCATATTATAATGTTATTACTGCACTTTTACTATGCTAATGCTATTAGATATTACAATATTAATTTACCAAGATTTAGATTAGAATGTCCTGAACATGTCAGAATTATGAAATATTTATTGTCACTTCATTAAGCCTTTATTACAATGTTATAACATTGTCCCTTGGCTTATTCACCAATATTGATTCTTTATAACTGTCATTATCCTGTGATATCAACAAACTGAAACGTATACTTTCACAAATAATCTGTTTCTTGTAATAAATATAACTTTACTGGCCACTGTACCCAAATTATTCTTCTACAATCAAGGCATGACCTAGAAATGTGTAAAACTGCTGTCAGAAGTGGGATTCGAACCCACGCCTCCAGGGGAGACTGCGACCTGAACGCAGCGCCTTAGACCGCTCGGCCATCCTGACACACTTACCCCACTGTGGACCTTGTCCCACACGAGGGGGAGGGACTGCACCAAGTGTCAGCTTAACTCAGCTGTGGTTTCAGCTGTAGTTTGTCCTTTAGAGCTGAGCTGAAACTTGAGTGTTGTTAGGAGAATCCAAACCTGTTTATTAGTGGTAGTAGTGCTGTAGCATTTTTTGTTTTGTTATTGCAATAAATCATTTTTAAGAAAATCTGTATAAATGGGTCAGACCTGCTGGTATTTCGTACACTCAGCACTGATAATAGGGACAGTATTGAGTTACTGCTCTTTGCAAGTGTCAGGTTTACGACGCCTTATAGCTGCTACATCTGGTTGGTCAGAAGACTGTGACATGAATGTAAGATATTCTAGGACTAGTAACAGGAGGCAGAGGAAAGGGCAGTCTGTTATATAAGATCAGATATCACAAGTGCCAAGCCACAGCTGATCCCCCAAAGTGTGGAGGTGTACACTAACAAGCTGTCTCTATTAGTAGCTTGTATTTTAATATAACACAATAATAAAAACAGAGTCTTACCAATGCCTGTGTTTGCACTGACGACCAGCATTGCAAAGTCAGGACAGTAACTGGTGAGGCCAAATATGGTGGTCTTCAGATATTTATGGTGACCCGCCAAGTCAATGAAAGTGATCATTTTAGAGGCACTCTCACAAATCTGCTCTGTTGTCCGAGACTCACTGTAGTTTATAACCTAAAAGTTAAATAAAGTGTATCAGTAATCACAAGAAACTATTGAAAATGTCCCCACAAACAATGCAAATCATTATTCACTCCTGTGTCACCTCTCCTTTGCTGTTAAAGCCAAGTATCTCAAAGCTGATACTGGAGGTCCGCCCAGTCTGGATTTCATGGAGATGCCTGAAGAGGTTGAGCCTTGCTCGGCCGCGTCCGTTGTCCAGTTCACCCTGTGTCAATACGCCTAACAAAGTGGACTTTCCTGAATCCACATTACCAAGGACAGCTACCCGTAAATCCAAAAACTGAACAAAACAAACACATGTAAAATGTATCAAATCAAGGCATTTATTAGAGATCTTAATAAATTATACTTTAAATGTTTTTTTGTACTGACCTGTTGGTCATCTGGCACCTTGCGAACAAGAACTTCGGCAATGCTACGGGGCACACCAGAGTCTTCATCGACCTCACTTTGTCTGAGAACTGTAATGTCAGCGCCCACCCTGAAAGAGAATCGGAAAGAAAGAGCAAAAACCTTAGAAAAAGCTTTCAACTTCAGCTTCAGGTTGATTTGAGAAGTTTACTTTTTCGCCAGTCGATGAAGGGTGGATAAAGATGCCCTCATATCCTCCTCCGATAATCCCACGAGCATGCCATTATCTTCAACCCCGATCTGATAGACAGCCTCGCCTCGCCCCTCCTGGAGACGCCACTTCATCTGTGTCGCTAAGTGCTCCAACCGGTAATGCGTGGGATTCACCAGCTTCAACTAGACACACATATGACATATACATATGACATTTTATATACAAATAGGTGTTTAGTATAAATGTGCTTCCCAACATACCTTGTACTCTATATTTCCCTCTTCGACCTAAAAGAGAGGAGAGAACGTCAAAAGGACAGAGACAAAATCCAAACAAAGACCAGGCTGTATAGAAGTGAGACAACAGGCTATTGATGAACAAGTGCTTTACACAGCGACTCTACAGCTATACAGAAATAAGGGCCATGAATACATCTATAGTATCCTCACATTGTTAATAAATAAATAAATAAAAAACCTTCAATTTTATATTTTATTTATAAATATTACGATATGATATAATGTTAATGCCCACTACACACTATTATATAACATCCTTGGATATGTACAGACATGTCCACGAGTGATAAAAAAAAGACTCATAATAAACTCATAATCTGCTATTTTTGAACTACGAGTTATTGGTGCCGTATTATATTTTTTAACCAGTTTTACTGTTACTTAAATAGGTCACAACACCATGACCATAGCCTACTACGGTGGTATTACTATGCACTACACAGTTCAGTGAATGTCATCGTTGGCCGAGGTCACCAGACTGCCCTCCCGCCCCCTTTTCAGATATTTACAAACACAGCTGTCTCCTTTAAGACAACAAAGTAAGCTAAAACGACACTTAACATACATTGAAAATATGTGGTGCCACTTTTAAGCGATAAAAATGAGAATATTATCGAATATGTAATCGTTGCCTGTCCTGAGTTTCCGTGTAGCCAACTTGCTACGTGTCACTGGACCGTAGGCTTACAGGTGTAATAAAGTATACTTAAAAAGTGGACACAGGAAATGGTATGCGCGCGTTTTTCTTGAAAAGTAGAATCTTAAATGCGTAATTGAGTATCTTACAGTGAGAATTGAAGGCTTACCTCCGGAGGTAGGTACGGTGTGTTATTGCTCGGTTTGAAGCTGAAGTTACGGGAGAATCGAGCCTTTGCTTTCTTGTTGGCTTTTGCGTGAGCTTTTTTGGAGGCTAGCTCGTGTAATCCACTTCCCGGCTTCCCCTTATTAGAGGCAACAACTTGAGATCGAGACGAGCCATTTCCTGAGCCAAATAAGTCAGATACCCGCACATCCATCCGTCTACAGCAACTTTAACTCCTAACGTCAACTTTTCCCGCGCTAAAAACAATAAATAAAGTATTTTCTAAACGTCCGCAACGGTTACTTTTAATATACTAGAGTGCTGTCGGTGTCCTACGCCTCCCTAACGCTAAAAACAAAGCACCATCGACCCCCAAACCTCAAACCGAACAATAACAGCCCCGTCCGAGAGGCTAGTTTTGAGTTTACGGTGGGCGTGCGTCACAGGCGTAAATGTCACTGGGTGCGTTGGCTTCAGGACGCGGGGAAGAGCGTACGGGCGGGAAGGCCTGTATGCACTCCTTATACTCCGCCCACTCGACTATCAATGTGTATAAAACAGTCGCACCACACAGTCGCTACGATTTCCAGAGCTTTGCGTCAGCCAAAAGATGAAATAATTGAATTGTTTACACACAGATCGAGCAAAAAACTGAAGAAGATTTAGTCATAGTAATTATGTCATTTTTTGACGTGCACATTTTCACTTAAAGACTTTAGTGACTTCAATGGTTTGGAGTAGACTTTGGAATTTTATACATTATTTATGGTGTTTACTGTAGATATAGTCTGCAATTTTCTAAACCCATAGCTTTATAGGCTTTATAGGCAATCACTTTTCAAATGACCTACCTGTGAGATAGGGTTAATAATTCAAAATGGTATAATATAGGCAGGACAATATTTATTTCTCTCTGTATTTCTCTTTTTTGGTCACTAACATCCACCACAAACGGAGGGATGTCCGAGTTAGTTTTTTCTATAGACTACTATAGGGTCTTGCTTATAATTGAGGGGTGAGTCTGTCACTCATTGTCAAGTTCTAAATATATTGTCTCTGCATTTTCACAGGAGTTTTTTTTTCCATAAATCATATTATGGTGGAATTTGATTAGTTCACGTCACATCCCAAGAAACATAAACATACATGTTGGTAATGTGTTCTATAATTTGGAAATAATGAAACACATTCGCCTCAGCCCATGACTTTCTATTAAAGCCTTGTTAATTCTATAAATCATTCAGTGTGTTTTCAAAAGATGCCTTCATGTTATGTTTTACCAAATGCTAAACACTCAGTTTCAGTGAACCATGGCTGCTCCGTTCTTGCACGTCAGCCAACTCCCTGGAGGAAAATAAAGACTTAGAGCCAGCGCTAGAGCCGTGAGCACTGATTGGACAGTCGTAGGGGCTCAACCCATTGCTCCACTGTTGTCTACAAAGATTTGAGATTTTTTCCCCTAACTTTGAGTTTCTTCCTCTCCAAACTTGCAACTGCAACATTACACGGGTTTAAAATGAGCTATTCACTGCTACTTCTGCTCTGTGTGGGACTATTCCGGACTTCAAAGGAGGCTACTCCTATGGATAAACTGGGAGACAGCAAGATTTGTGGAGACGCAGAATGTTCATGTAAGGAAATGCACTGCAAAATTACCAGGGATTAAGTAATCTGATTTTTAATTGACCTTTGACCTAATATGTGCCACTTTAGATGTTTTGTCAATGGCCACAGCTTTGGACGACTTCATAGCTCCTGACTGCAGATTCATCAATATAAAAAAGGATCAGATGGTCTATGTGTATTCTAAACTTGTACCAGAAGAAGGCGCTGGAGTCTTTTGGTCTGGGAGTGTATGTATTTATGGTTCCTTTTACCATTGTCCAGACATGTCTTAATCATGATGTAATCAAATATTGCACATTTTAAGGGGCTTGTACGTTTTCTGGCAGGTTTATAGTGAGCGTTATGTGGACCAGATGGGAATCATTGGTTACTTCCCAGCAACAATTTTAAATGAGACACAGAAGTTTCGTGAGGACACTGTGAAAATGCCCACAACTGTAAGTATTTTTAAAAATATATTTACTGTATTGCAATAGGCCTCAGTACAATAACAATAACTATAGACCTCAGTACAATAACAATAACTATAGACCTCAGTACAATAACAATAACTATAGACCTCAGTGCAATAACAATAACTATAGACCTCAGTGCAATAACAATAACTATAGACCTCAGTACAATAACAATAACTATAGACCTCAGTACAATAACAATAACTATAGGCCTCAGCACAATAACATTAACTATAGACCTCAGTATAATAACAATAACTACAGACCTCAGTTCAATAACAATAACTTAATGTCACTAAAATACATATTTTTTTTCTATTTCTGTATTTTGTAGGACATGGATTTCTATTGTAACTAAGGTGTATATCGGCGAAACGGCCTCATACGTCTGCCCCATATGTCTGCTACAACTGTCACCAACGGGCACTTTAATCAGACATTGTGTGATTTCTAAGGGGATCTCTAAATGGCCGACTTCCTGTTTGTTGTAGGGCGGGGTCATAATAATATTTTATGTTGGGTACACTGTGGAGAATCACTGTACCAAGTTTCATTGCTCTCTGCCAAAGTAAGTGTGTCCAGGTCCCATAGGGGTCATAAACATGGGGGCGCTATAGAGGCATTCTTTATTTGACCTCTGTAATGTGCCTATGTACATTAAGTATACAATTGCCCGGATCCATGAGCCAAAATTCACGCAGAGGATCTGCGGACGCAGACGAACACCGTCGTGATTCCATAATATCGTTGTTTCGCCGATATAATTACCAATTTGACCGATACCCATATTTTGTAAACATGTGAATCTAAGAAATCAACATATAAATAACAGCTTAAAACGTATCAATCCATAAAGAAGCTGATATATCTGTGCACCTCTACTCACCATGCTTTTGTCACATTCAATGATCACTAACTGTTGAGATTTGACCTTCCCATTGCCTCTTTAGCTGTCACACTTAACAAAAAGCCCTCTCCTGTCACTCCATCTTTAATTATTGAGCAGTATGGCTGTGAAGGTGTTTTCTGACCAAATGAATCACACATGCTCCTATAGAGCACCTCATGTACTGTAGTCAAAGGCGTATCATTTATCCTGAGGGGGTAATAAGATGCACAATTTACACAGGCCTTGTCAATAGCTCCGTCGATACGCAGACACTTAACATCCATCATCCCGCCGAATCAATGTCATTTTTCAGCCATGAATCCCCCGGAAATGATAGCTTTCAAATAAAGGGTGGAAAGAGAAACACAACTCCTCTCTTGGGAGGGGCACAGGCAGTCTCAATTTTCAAATCGTTGGGGCCGCTAGCGTTTTACAGAGTTCAATGCCAAAAAAAAAAAAAGGCAGAGAAGATGTTACAAGCAAAATACCCAGAAGTACAAGACATTTAAAAGATCTCCGGGGGCTCGCTAAGACCAGCCTGGTGACTTATGCAGACAGCTCCATCAATATGTGAAATAAATAGCACTAATTAAATGGCAACAGAAAGAGAGAGGGGGGGGGTATTTAGCTTCAAAATGACAGTCAGATGTGGACTGCAGTATAGAAATGCTGTGCTTGTAATAAAATGGTCAATACATAGGTTCACCAATTTATCATATTATTATTAGTGAATCATTTCCCTGGCCTAACAAGCTCACATGACATACTACATGAGTTTGTGGAGACACTTGCTGATTTATTGCAGACTGTTGGTTTAGCATCAAGGCTTGACAGTAGCACTAGCCAACTGAACAATGCTGGTAAATTTTCAAAAAAGAGGTTGCGCGTCCTCAATATTTTGTTAAGTGCTAAACCCAAATGTTGAGCATAAATTGAAAAATAGAAAGGTAGCACATCTAATTAATAACAATAATTTAAGGACAGAAATACTCACATTAGTTTGTTTTTATTGTCTGGCTACATCAAGATAGGTACACGCTAACGCATTTTGGCCAAAAGCCTTCCTCAGAGCGTATACAGTGTGCTTTTCTGAACTGCTTATATAGCCACTCAATCAAGGGTGTTCTGGTATATTTTCATTTTGGCTAGTTAGAATTTTACTCTCACTAGCCACTTTGGCCACATTAATTTTTTTCACCATGCTAGTGATTTGTAATTTTTTTATTTTTAATACTAAAATGTGCATTATTACCAAATGCAACATACAAAATTCTGGCTGATAGGTTTTTGAAAATGACCAGTGAACATAGTATCAGTAGGCTACTATTCAAAATCTAACACTATCAAATGCAATATTTTGGACATGGCGTTTGTCACACATGCCACTCAAACACATTAAGAGGGAAGTGTCTTGCCTAAGAACACACAAACCAATGGTTGGAGCAGAAGTTGATACGGTTAGCTGCACCAAAAATGAAAATTCTAGACTGAAACCAATAACATTACTGATGTTCTGTTCTGTTCATGTTTTGCTAGCTCGTCGTTTGAAACCTGATGCAAAACATAGGTGAGGTAAAACATAATTTGGTTAACATCTGCCATCTGTAAAAACCAATACCGATCAGTCAACCTTGGGAACATCGGTCTGTACCAATGTTGAGCCGAAAGTAATAGTAAAAAATCGCAAAAGTAAAAAATCTGAACCTTATTTTTCCCCTCACCTGCTATGACGTCCCCCAAAGCCCCATCTCTAACCTGCTAAACCGATACATCTGAAGGCAATAATGACATCACTGATTCCATCCCGGTATCACACATTCGGACACGGTTTGAACCCTCCATCTCCCTCCCTTTGACAGTTGTGAAGGCGCTGGCAGCTCATAAATCAACTGCCACAGCCTCTGAGCAGCTAGCTACACTTAATCTTCAGATGGTGTCCTCTCCTCCCTGCACAGTGCTCGTAAAGGCAAAAAATAAAATGATTTACGCCCATCGATCACCGGGCGCGTCTTTACAGCTCTATTGGAAAGGGCAGCCCTGCACTGACAGACTCACTTGATTAAAGGCAGCGGCTCACTAACCTTTCATGTTGAGAGGGAGATTGTTGCAAACTTATTTTATCCCGGGGTCGGTTCAAGGCTAAGATATTGGCATTCGGATAGAGACGTGTAAGTGTCCGTCGTAAACAGGAAGAAAAACAATATATTAAAATGTGTTGACGGAGGATGACCTTAGTAAAAAATATATTCAGCTGTGATGTTGAAGAAACCCAATGTTGCTACTACTTGTTCTTGTTTGCATTGGGCGTGGTAGGGCTGACACGGAGGCATATGCAGACAGACAATCATTTTCTCTCCCGCTCTCTTCACAAGGGGACCCATGGTAACACAGGGAGAACAGGCAGCTTCCACACAGAAATTGTAGCTGACTGACCATACATTCAGTTACTGTCATTTTGGCAAGAATGAATTTGGCTCTCAGATGATAAAATGTATTACTTTTGGCCCTTAAGTACCTGGTAATTTTCTATTTTTTTAAAATCAGCTCTATCTTCCCATTAGTGACAGTAAGTTAATCGAAAATCATTTCCAAAAGAATGCAAATGTTTATTCATTTGAGCTGGTGGGTCAGAGTGTGTCATTGGAAATCTGCTGTCCTCGTCTTTGTCTATACCCCTTGATCTTACCTGTTCTTAGTAATGACACTAAACATTATATATAAGACATTATAGACGGCTGACCACACAACACAATTTCTTAAGAAATGAGTTACACCTAATGCTGGTCACTGCGTATAGATCGCCTCCCAGAAATCTCAGCAGGACAAACCACAACAATGGAGCGGATCGAGTTTCCTGCCAGGAACTATTGAACTTTCTCTGGACAGGTCACTCAAGCCTGTGACGGAGCAAAAATACAAAACGGAGAAATGGACTTGAAATAGGGCGACTGAGATTTTTGATTTATGGATTTTATATCATACAACTTTTTGTGTCACTTTTGTTTTACTCCACTTTAACCTATAAGAACTATTTTGAATATATATTTTTTTACATAATCCGATTGAGTGATCCAAAGCATTCAAATCTTCATCAATGTGTTACCACTGAACACACTGAAGGCTAATTGATTTCTGTTCCAGTATCTGCATCCTGTTGACACTTCTATAACCATCTATAAGTGTGATCGGTATATTTGGTGGTAGCTACCACATCTCTGTCAGTCTTCCCCTGGGCAGCTGGGGCTACAGAGTTAACTGATGTCCTACAATGTGTTGTGAATGAGTAAAGAGAATAACTGTAGAGTGACTGAGTGTCTGGAAAAGCACTATATAAAATGTGAGACCATATATATCTATATATATATATTTAGATTTGTTGGGGGCTTTTCAACTTTACTAACTTTATTTATTTTGTCATTATTGAGCAGGGAGAGCACGGTGAGACAGTCTGCAAAAAGTCATGATCCGGAATCAATCCCACAATGCCAATGATAAATTTGCAAATTACACTGATACATATTTTTAGGTCATATCACCCAGCCATACTTGAAAGCTAGCCCCCATTCACTTAGAGAAGGTAATGCGTGGGGGGGGGGGCATCCTTCCTTTTTAGCGTAAACAGAGGAAAACGCCCAGCTCACACAAAGGCACTTCTCAATCCCCTGCACTTGTTTATTTTGAGTCAAAACACACACTACAATTGAAAGCGTGGGTCAAGGTGAGGCGAGGACGCAGAGGAGCAACAAACAGATGTTCTTTGATGATAATTGCAGATCAAGGGGGCAGCTGAGAGGGCGTCCCCGAGAAGAGTGAGTGTGTGTGAGCTGCACTGACGAGGTGGGAATGTAGTGAAGACCAAGGGATTTCTACACCAAGAACTAATTTAGAGAATATCTGACTTTTCAGGTACAGGTTTATTGACTTTGAAACTAAAAAAAGACTAAACCAGGACTTTTTGGGACTGAATATAACTTAAACAATATTGAAACCAGGTATAGCTCAGGTCTAAACCAGGTCTAAATAAGAGTAGTAAATGAAGACAAAACTAGGATTTAAACTGAATTCAACTAGAACTCAGCCAGGTCTAAGAAAGTGAAAAATATTTCATTTTGCTAGTTGACTATAAACTCAATGGTGACTTTATTAGGTCAACCATGTACCACCGCTGTTGCCTTCTGTGGCTGTAGCTCACCTGCACATTCAGAGATCTGCAGACCCTGTGGTGCCTAGTGCTTATCTGAGATAATGGTGTCTTTCCATGATCTCAAACCAGTTTCCTGACTTTTAGCATTTTCACCCACAGAACTACCACTCCCCTGATATTCTCTTTTTCAAGCTATTGTCATATATAGCTCAATTAGCTAAAACAGCTCATTAAAAAAAATGCGAGACTCGACACTTGATTGACTTTTGATAAGGAAACAACATTATAACTTCGTAGAAAGCAATCAATTTTGCATAATAAGCCCCTAAATAGGGCCCCTAAAATGTTGCATAACTGAAAGGGCCATTTGATCTCAGCAGCTAAACTCATGACAAGCTGCCGGACAGTTCGCACCACGGCTCTACGTTCACATGGAGACAGCAGCCATCGCTCTGAGGCGTTCACAGACCGCCGACAGACCGCGTAAAAGTGAGCGCCGTGCAAGTCATAATTCAGTAAAAAAATCGAGTCAATTATCACAGAGCTGAGAGAAGTGACACCGGCTTTACAGGGGACATCCACAGTTCACCGGGAATGACCGATACCTGACCAAGGTGTTAAGTAAGAGTTTGGGTGCCCATGTTACTATAAGACCAAGAGCAAAAATGAATGACGAATTCGGGAGCAATAATATTTATGTATATTTAAGCATAGTGCAGAAGATAATAGAGAAATGCCTTTACCAGTTAACCTTACTAAAAATTCTGCTGTGGACACACAACACATTCATAGGCATAGATATAAGATTCCTTTTAATGTATGCATATTAACTTACTGTGTACTACAGGAAATTTACTTTAGTATTTTATGTATACATTAAAGGTCTTCTACATTGTTAAAAGGTCCAAAATTGTAACAATGTTCTAATGTTGTTTCTACCTCAAACGGGATTCACCGAGATGTAACATACAGGGGCAAACCACTCCTGCTCTGTCAATGAAGGCTTTGGTTAGACTTTTTTTTTTTGTAAACCCCCGAAAACCAGCACAAATGGTTTGTTCCTGTTTTAAAGAGACTAGCATCTAATCAGAGTGTCTGTTATCAAGCCCAAGTGCACAAAACAGCTTGTATTAGATAAATATTGTGTTTGATGTTCCAAAAAACATAAAATGGTAACATAAATGTATCCAAAATAAACTGAGCAAAAAAAAAGCATAATATATGACCTTTAATATGGCTAAATTCGGTACAATCTTCCACATTGAAGTTTGTACCCTCTTCTGGCAGATATATATCATTGCTGCTAACATTACAATATTAATAAACTCAACTGTCATCATTTTAGTTCAGATCTTAATTAAAAGGCTCTAATCTGTCACAGTAACAGGATGGTTTCACCTTGAGGCTGACGCAGTGATGTAGTGGAATGAAAGATGATAACATGGATGTGTCCTGAGGGAGGGCCCCAGCTGTGATACTGTTCGACCTGTGAGCCAGATGTGACTCCTCCGCAGCAAGGGGTGATGGGAAATCACTGTTTTCAGGATACATCCATCAAAATCCAAATGCTATTTCTATACTATTTCACTGCAAGAAGGAATACCAAGATTAGTTAAAATGACTTCAATTGTTTGTTCTTCAAAGTTGTACAAAATGTCTGCCAATGATGCAAAACGGTGTTGGCAGACATTTTGTGACACAAAAATGACTTGTTTTTGACCAACTTAGAATAGCAATAACATAATAAACTAGAGAACAGAGATCTGGAATTGACTTTTAATTCTTTAAAATAAAAATAGTAATAATAAAATAGGTTCTGGATAAATAATAGATGTATCCACCAATCAGAGCGTTCCTGTCCTGTGGAAGAGTGTGATTGGTAAACAGTACCTCGCTCTAAAACACAAACCGTTATATATAGTCTCTTTTTTTTACCTCCGATTACTTCTAAAACGCAGGAATTATCTTTGCCAAAATACAATGAAAAAGAAATCAGGTAGTGCAGTTTTTGGTCCCTAGTATTTCTACAGTTCCATGCAAAGTCAAATTTGCACACAACACTTGGTCCAGTCACTGAGCAGCATTGTGTAGACTGACAGCTTTTATAAATGAGAGTAATTAAATCAAACATGGGACTATTGTGTCGTGTGCTGTTCTTTGGGAAACTGGAAAGACTCCAGCCCATCTGTGTTTATCAAACGCAATAGGTTTGTAATGTGCAAAAACAAACACAGATATCCTGAGCATTAGAGGAGCTGTGTTGGAGCGCTTTGTTCATTCGTCCCCGGGAGAGATGGGACACTTGTAGGGTGACCAGATGTCCCACTTTGCGTTTGATTGCACAGGATTTTCAGCTCAAATAAGTATGACGTGTCCCATATTTTTGATTCAAGCTTAAACATCTTATTTAAGTATACAGGTAGATGTCAGATTAGAAAATCATACATTCTGAGCAAGCAACAAGCTACTTTTAAAGCTGCCAATCTAAGAGGCCACACACGAATAACAATATTGACATTTCTGATTTATTACTCTTATTATTATTTACTGTTTGTATATTATATAATATTGTCCCACAACTAAATGCCTCTGGGATTATTTCATAGACTTTCAATCATCAGAAAAGAGCAGCAGGCTAGCACAAGCAGAAATCTTTAACAAATGCTTACTATCCAACTATACAGAGGACAATATACTAGATAATATACTAACTGGTCATCAAGTCCTTCTCCTCATTCTCATCACCAAGAAAAGATCCCTGAAAACTTGAACAAAATGGTGGCACACAAGCAAACTTCAAACTTCAAACACTGTAAAATAAATAACTTTTGACAGAATGTTCCTAAACGGCGATATATAAAATGACTATAACCTGTTTATTTATCATATGCACATTCAACACAGGGTCCAAAAATGCAATGAAATGCTTTGGATCGGAAGAACCGTTAGACTCGCTAAGATACTCATGAAGTACTAGTAGCATGCAATATTAGTACATAGTAAAAAAGTGTGTGCAAAAAAAAAAGAG
>JAVQKC010003960.1:0-15414 GCA_036025475.1 Philypnodon macrostomus
CCTGGTATAGACCTGGTTTAGTCCTGGCTTAGACCTGGTTTAGACCTGGTTTAGACCTGTTATAGACCTGGTTTAGACCTTGTTTAGTCCTGGTTTAGACCTGGTTTAGTCCTGGTTTAGACGTGGTATAGACCTGGTATAGACCTGGTTTAGACCTTGTTTATTCCTGTTTTAGACCTGGCTTAGTCCTGGCTTAGTCCTGGCTTAGACCTGGTTTAGACCTTGTTTAGTGCTGGTTTAGACCTGGTATAGACCTGGTTTAGACCTGGTTTAGACCTTGTTTAGTCCTGGTTTAGACCTGGTTTAGTCCTGGTTTAGACCTGGTATAGACCTGGTTAAGTGCTGAATTAGGTTCACAGTTTTGGCCCGTTATTAATTAATTACTTAATTATTATTCAGCGTCTTTATGGTATGTACCTGTGTGCAAATGTTGAAACTGATCCGGCAATTCATTTTTGAGTTATCGCGTTTACAGCTAGGATCTGGGGATGAACACCAACGTGATTCCATAATATCGTTGTTTCGCCGATATAAATGGTGGCCAATGTGGAAAATCAGTAGTAGTTAAAATGTAGGAACAGGATTAACCTACACTGTAACCCAGTTGTGTAGAAAAGTACAATATTTCTATTGATATGAGAGGGGCCTCAAGTGAAGCTTGAGGCCCCCAAAATACTTGAATCGCCTCTGTGTTGAATAAAATTCAGCTGGGCCAAAGTGAGTAGTTGGGGTGAATCTATTACCAGCCAAAATTAAAAATCTACCCTCATTTGTCAGGCTAAAGATTCAATGTTGTCTTGGAGGAGTTGGTGTTTTTAAAAGATGAAGATAAATAATACATGACTCAAGGAAGAGGATGTGGTGACGAGTCATTTATGAAGCACTTGTTTGCAAAACTTGCAACACCTTTTCAACAGAAGTTAATTTGCATCTGCAGCAGAGTTTAGTTCAGACATAATACACTGGCGCCAGAGCTGTCAGGATGGAGTAAGGAGGATGTGGATTGTAAAGTCGGGTTTACAAAAGCCCAAAGCCAGGCGAGGCATACTGTTTTAGAAAAAGTTACACACAGAACATTCATGTGGCTGCTATAAAGGTGTAGTTTGGTGTGGCTTGGCTTACACTATGGAGTTGATGCTGCGGTTTGATGGTATGGGTGTAGGTGTCAAGATATCTGACATAAATAGATACACAGAGCAGATATGTGCCTACAGGTATAGTAAGGACATCCAGTCTGCATTTAACATAAAGACTTCACATAGCACAACATAAGAGTTTCAGTTGCAGTACCTGATTTTGTGCAGGAAAGCAAAAACCAAAGAAAAGTCTGTTTGAAAGTTTGAATGATGTGCTCTACTTTCTCCTTCCTCTCTCGCTCTGTCATGGTCTCACACAAACCAGGAATTATCAGAAGAACGAGCAGTGGTTGTTGTCTTTTTTCTAAGTAAAACTAACTAACTAAAATTGTAAATAAGCTGTGAATTTTGAACATCAGCCCCCATCCCGTATTCCTGATGAATTATTTTTCTTGATAAATGAACAATGTTTCAACCAATCTCAGGGCTCCTGTCCTGTGGAAGCATGTGATTGATTGAAAACAAGTGTCCATGCAACCTTTATAATACAGACACAGAGGGTCTCAAAATGTTTTCTCAGATGACTCAATTATTCTGTACTATTATTATTTTGTTATTAATTATTTTTGCTCAAATACAAAGTATAAATATGAGGCACTGCAGCTGTAAGTGACACTGAGGCTTCTATTATGATTGCAAATATAGTTGGAAAAACAGGTGGCAGTTTAAATTCTCATGGCTGCCGGAGCGGTACCAATCTGAACCACAGCAGAGGGTAGAGATACAAGAGCAGATATAACCCAGGGTGTGGTTTACAAGAGTTTCAACAGTGAAACATTGTGCTTTACTTTTTGAACGATTTATTGCATGATTCTCTTTTTACTTTCTGTGAAATTTGTAAAAAATGGAAAATGGTCATGCCAGACAGTGATATAGGAGGATTGAAAGTATTTTTCTGGAATCGGGAGATAGCAAATGTATAGTATGTATATGCATTTTAGGAGCGTTCTGTAATTTGACCTGAAAGTCAAATTCCCCCACATTTTTGTGACTGAAATTTAAAAAAACCTTCAGCCACTATTTTTCAGAAATAAAAAAAGTCTTGCGCACATGAAACAAATATATCTCCAGAACAACAATGTCTGCTCTGTGTAAATTCTCCAACCAAAACCTTGCATCGAAATGAACCGCAGATGCCACCCACACACGCACTCGAGAGCTGAGACACCCCCTGTCCTCATTCCCACTGAGACGTGCTCCCACCCACGGGTTCCCTATCAGCAGCACCTATCATCTACAACATTAGGATACTGCCCCAAACTGAAAACAGGTGTCTTTTATCTTCAGTAAGACACTATAAATATACATGGTACAGTATGCATAAGGTGCCTCCCTAATTCAGAAAAAGTTGGGCCTAAATATTTAAAATGAACAGAGTCCAAAGATGTTAGTTTGTTAGTTCACAACATTAACATAATGCCAAACAATTAAACAGGGATTGTAGCATTTAACTAAAAAATAGTTGGGTTTTGTCCTGGGTCAGACTGACAGAGACGTATCAGGCATACCACGCCTATGGCCTTTCCAACCACCAATGAAAACGCATCAGGAAAGATGGGTGAAGTGTCACAGCATCATCTTGAACTGGTCAGTAGTGTTGTAGTTAAGACCGGACTATCTGAGACCACAGTAGACCAAGATCTGTCCAAGACCAGAGTGAACCATGACAAGACCAAGGCTTTTAGGGTCCAAGACCAGTTTAAGCCCAAATTATAATAATTTAATAATCTTCAAGACCATTATGTCCGAGACTGTGACAAGACCGAGTATCCTGATGTTTGAGACAAAGACCGAGACCGAGTATCCTGATGTTTGAGACCAAGACCAAGACCGAGTATCCTGATGTTTGAGACCAAGACCAAGACCGAGTATCCTGATGTTTGAGACAAAGACTAAGACCGAGTATTCTGATGTTTGAGACAAAGACCGAGACCGAGTATCCTGATGTTTGAGACAAAGACCAAGACCGAGTATCCTGATATTTGAGACAAAGACCAAGACCGAGTATCCTGATGTTTGAGACAAAGACCAAGACCGAGTATCCTGATGTTTGAGACCAAGACCAAGACCGAGTATCCTGATGTTTGAGACCAAGACCGAGTATCCTGATGTTTGAGACAAAGACCAAGACCGAGTCAAACTGTGTACGAGACCAAGAATAAGACCAAGACATAAGGTCTTAAGAACGCCACAACAACACTACTGCTTGGAGTGAGGGTTAACTGCCAACAACTACCTGAGCCACTGTTGCCTCATAATTCTACATTGTAAGTCACTGCTTGGAACAGAAGGGGGGAATTTCCTGTCTAGTTAAGTAGAAAAACCATTATGGCGATGTTAAATGAAATCAAAACTTTGTGGACGCTCTGACTTCCCCTGCCTCCTGTGTGTGTATGTGAACCAGGGGCCCTCTGTGATGTCCTCAAGGTGAGCTCAGTTCTCATAGTAAATACACTCTGGCCTGAAAGCAAAGTAGATCAGTCGGCAGATATACGGGAAGTGGTTTAGGCACTGGTTTATACGCAGTACTGTTGTTGTTGTTCTGAGGAAGGCTTGGGTCGAGCTGCAGTCTATCAAGTGACATAATAATGAGGTATTTGGATTGGAGTGTTAACAATGAGAACAGGCAGGCTGCGTAGAATGAGCCACTGTTTTGACCACGGCCATATTTGACCCAAATATAGCGCTTGATAAAACAGCTGCCCAATGACATGCCTAACCTAAATACATTGCAGACTCGACAACAGCTATGTAAACTTTGGACTAAAACTATTAATAATAAAAAATGCATTTGATTTTTTTTATTTTTACATTTATATTTAGTGCATTATTCATTCACATCACATTGACTGGTGGTGGTAAGTTTCTGTTGTTGCCACAGTTCGCCCAGGACAGACTGACTGAGACGTGGTAGCCATATCTCACCTAGAGCCTCTTTGACGATACAATAACACACGCCGCAAAAAGAGACATTCATGCATTCAGGCAAGGTGGGTCAACTGTTTTACCCATGGACACATTAGCAGTATGAACTGCATGAAGTGAGACTCAAACTGTCAACCTTGCAATTAGTGGAAGACTTACTCTATCACCTGAGCCCCTTTCATCCAGAATATGATCATTATTAAATGATTAGCATGGTTTATGGGTAGGTAGAGTAAGCAATAAAAAAGGTAAGAGTACTGTTACTTCAAAATAGTATTACTCAAGTCAAAGTTAAAAAAAGTACAAAATAAACATAATGTCAGATTTTTGGACAAATAATAATAATTTTCAAAAGTAAAAAAACACAAATCAAAGCACAAGAAACAAAATGTACAAATCTTCACAACATAATATAAAGCTATACCTAGATACCACAGTGGTGGGTAAAAGTAGGCTACTTTAAGTCTTACTAGAGTTCCATAATTCTTCTCAAGTAAGAGTATTGCTAATTAAAAGTAATATTAAAAAAGTCAAAGTTAAAAGTATGGTATGGTATGCTTGCTTCCTCTTGGTCCCACCCCTCTCTCCCTCCCTGTCTCAAAAGCACAGAGCTGAGCAGATCAGCACACACAGGTTACAGACATATGAAAGAGACAGACGGGTGAGATGTCTGCAAAAAGCAGCCTGTAGAGACCTGCTGGATATGCTGCTGCTGCTGCTGGACATCCACCTCCTGCTCCTGCCGGCAGGGACATGGGGCCAGAGTGGAGACAGAGACTCAGACATGGGTGAGACAATTTAAAATGATCTAGGTTTTTTTCAACATGACTTAGAGTTAAACATGCTTGCATGTTTGTATGAAGCATTATATTTCATGTTTAGTAATATCCGTGACACATCAATATGAAAAAAAAAAGTCAAGGTCAAGGTAAACCTAGTCTAAAACAAGACAAAATATGGATTGAACAAGGTCATTTCACTATAGCGATGTATACTATTTCAAATTTTAGATTGCAAAGATTAGTTTTACTAACATTTAGTACATACAATTATAGACCCAAATTACATCTACACACTTTCAAAGTTTTGTATAGATTCTATTGTCATTTTATTGTTCTTTATTGTATGAGTATCAATTTATTTTCTCTAAGAACACAGTGACAGCACACATCTATGAATAAACAAAAAGAAGGGGTTCCACAAGGTTCCATACTAAGCCCACTTGTGTTTCCCCAGAACCTACAGTGTCCTGCACATCTCACATCAGCATCTATGAGGGAAGTACCATCACCTGTCAGCTGATACCGGGTAGATACGACTTGGAGGATGATGAAGACAATGACAGCGACATCATAAAGACAATAACTGCATGGTAAAATTCATTGTTTGTCTATTGGATGACATATCACTATTTGTTTGTGATGTTGCTTAGGCGAATCAGGAAATTTAAAAAAAGGTCTGTGACATAAGGTTTTCATAATTAATAAAAGTGAAAAATATGACTTGTTCATAAAATGGTGTGTAGCAGGTATAGTCTCCATAAACTGTGTGTATTTATAGAGACACATGGACATGATCGAATTGACAATGATTACAATACTATACGTCCACTGTTTCTTGTAGTTGCTGTGCGATGAATATGAACCCACCGAGGTGTGTGAATGCGCCAGGAGAGACAGTGAGCTCCAAGAACCTGAACTCCAACTCGGCCATCAGCCTGACTGTCCTGTCGACAAGAGGGAGCCGCATCCAGACACAGCTCGATCTCAGGAAAATCAGTACGCCTTTTACCAAATATAGTAGCTTAGTGCTGTTTTTGTAAAAGGAGGGAGCGTTGGCAGAGTGGTTAGTGCTCCAGCCTCACGGCAAGGAGTTCCCCCAGGCGAGCTGACTAAGACCTCTCTGGTAGAGTCTGCCAGTCCTCCTTGTGTTAACGTGGGTTCTCTCTAAGTACTACAGCTTCCTACCACAGTCAAGACGTGTGTGATGGTGACTCTAAATTTCCCTTAGTTATTAAATGCAAGAGTGAAAAGCCACCTGTGTATGTCTCTGTGTCAGCCCTGCAACTAACTATAGCCCAGGGTGTATCCCGCTGAAGGTCCCATAGTTCCAGACACCCCTAATGGGAATATGTGTTTTCCCTGCAGTCAAACCAAAGAGCCCTCGTGTGTGGAACGTAACTCTTAACCAGGACAATGCAGTTGTTTATATCCAGATTCCATACCACAATGACTACATGAAACTAGAGAACCAACAGTTTCAACTACAACTCTGGAGCCACATGTCCAACAAGGTACCAGCTCTGACCTTCTAATACACTGTAAATTCATACTATTCTCCAAAATACGTTAGTCAAATTCATTTTCACTACTGCATTCTAGACGCACAACATGACATCTGACAGCATGAACATAGGTATGGACCACCTCCACAAAGGCACGGAGTATCACATCAAAGTCCGGGCCATACCAATCGACTACTTCCAGGGCACATGGAGCGAGTGGAGCCACGCTTACAGTTTTAAAACTCCCAATGGTATGAACCGATAATAATGTTCAATGTTCTCCAGGTTGGAAGACTTCTCAACACTCCTCTCATCTTTTCAATAGGGGACATTGCAGCAGGAAGCATCTACATACTAGTTTGGAGCGTTATCTCATTGGCGGTGGTGGTGGTGGTGGTGGTATTTAGTCTGGTTTTCATGTGGAGAAATAAGTAAGTTGAAGCTAAATGTCCGCTTTAAAACAGTGGTGAATTAAAAAAAAAGTTAATCAAGTTTTGTTTTCCACAGAATATTGACCTACATGTGGCCAAGCATCCCACATCCCAAAACTACTCTTGTGCAGATATGTCGGCCTAACAATGTAAGTATATTATATACATAAAAACTGATTATTGAGGGCTGAGAATCTAAAGGGTGAGATTTGATTGTTTTTTTTACACCCCAATATTAACAGACAAGGGCATCAACCATAAACATGTACAATATGCTAATCCTTTAGCTAGGTGCTCCTGTCCAGAATCCTGATTTGATCTTCTGTAAAGTAGAATAGAATGTGTAGTAGGTGTATAGAATCATGACGGGCAAAAAGCAGGGCATAAAGTGTGTTTAAGTGGGACAAATTGAGACAATGTGGGCCATGTTATAAATGAATAAATAAATAGTGACGTTCACTATCTTTTCAGCCACTTGTGAGCTTCAGAAGTAGTGTTTTTTCTACTCTGACATTAACAGATTACATATAGAGATGTGTGTGACTATAGATAAATACATGTGCATGTGCTGGCATGAGTAAATGTGTTAAACCTGAAGTAAATTCAACTAAATTTAATACAATTTTAACTTTAAAATTATTTTTAACTAAAATATTTTAAGTTCTAGTAATTTCATTTAATTTCTATATACATTTATTTGGCAATTATGTGACTAGATAATTATTTAACCTTAATTTTAATGTATTTGACATAACAAAAATTAGTATATATTAATGATTATTAATAATAATCATTAAAAAAAACACACAAACCAACATCTGTTTGTGCAACTTAAAATGTTCTAAAACATTACATTACAAAAATGTTTTATTTCTTGACACATAGAATTTAGTTCAAATAACTTCTTTTAATAAAATGCAGATGTGGATTTGAGATTTTGAAATTTTGAGAAGTACTGTGGGAATCTGGTCACCTTATGCATTGTTCATTGTACAGGGTCAGAAATAACCCACTCTTGTCTGTACAGGGCCTTTTACTGATCTACAAACCTGAGGAGTTCAGCTCTCTAAACGTCTACCCCGTTGACCAGTCAGAGGCAGCGCCCTGTTGTGAGACCCAGCCTGTCTTATCCACAGATGAGACAGAGGAGACCCCCTGCTCCACCCAGACCACCCACTCCTCCATCAGCAGTGTCCCGACGGAGGAGTTGGAGCTGCTGAGCCAAAGCAGCTCATCTGGAGAGCAGAGCCCCACCCAGGCTGAACATGTGCAGTATGAAGGAGACACATTTGCATCGGGGCAACAGGAGGACTCTTACGTCACCATGTCCAGCTTTTACCAGATCAAAAACAATGGGATGGTGAATAGGACACAATTACACATTTGAGGTTGTCATTTGAGGGCAGGCAAATAATTCTATGGACATATTCGCTGCTAAAATGTCAAAACAGATGTTTCAATAGATGCTGCAATTACTGGACCATCTGCATGAAACAAAACCAGACCAGGTTTGAAGTCCTATGTGCCTGGGAGAATTAACTGAATGTCTCTAGTGAACTTCTGGCAAGTCAGATTAATATTTGTGTCCTGTAGTATACTGCAGAAGTAGGGAGAATAGCCCTAGTAGTATAATTCTATTCAGGTATAGAATTATCATCAGAGTATAGTAACTAAGTAAGTAAGAGTAAAAAAAAAGTACTGGGTGGGAAAACTACTTAAGTACTGGGTAACTGTTTGACCATAATGTTTGATGCATTTGGTCAGTTTTCTTGTAATTAGGCTGAGAAATCCTACATATCAAAAAAGTAAACTTAAGCAGAAATTAATCAAATGTTAATAAATCAAGGCACAAATATACTATATACTATATAATATACTATGCACCTTTTTTCTGGCTGCCAACTTGTTGACTAGAAGCCCTTTCTAGAGAACAAAAACAATATGCACAATATGCTCAAGCTGCTTCCTTACACTATGGAGAAGTTTTTTTCATTTTCTAAATGGGTATTCTGCTTAATTGCAATTAACTGACATTAGCACCATGCTATTTGTACAGTATATTGTCTCATTGAGCTTGTATTATTTCTTTGTTTAAGTAAATAGACTACAACAGTGGCGTAACATAGTATACAGGGGCCCCAGTGCAAATTTTCCCAGTGGGTCCAGCAAAACGTACCTCTTTCAGTAAGTTTATATTTTCAGATCAGTCGGTGAACTAAGTATGAATTTAAAATTTTTGTCAAATGATAACATCAATATTTAAAGCCTACGAAATTGTAACCCAAATAATATACAGGGTTTGATGTCATTATGGGGCCCCTCCAGATCTTGGGCACCAGTGCAGTTGCCCTGGCTGCACTGTCTGATGGTACACCCTTGTGTAAACCCCCGTATCTGAACATCTCCACCTACAGTGTTGTGTAACTGCATTTCCTTAGTCGAGTTGTAGTTTTTGACTCAAAAGTATTCATCGTTACATTTTTGCTGCACTTATCTGACACTGCATCATTTGTGCTTCTACGGAGGGGCCGAGGTGATGCCAAACACAAAGCTGCTTTACCGATATCACACACAACCTACGCACCTCAGGTCTCAGCACTGCAAAATAAATAAATAAATAATGTATCAGTGATATTGTGGTAATTATGTTTTTTTCTGTACTACTTGACAACCACTTTTCATTCACAAATAGCAAAAAAAAAGACTTTACATACTGGCAAACCAGAGATGCATGTATTGAATTTGTTTAATAAAAGCAGTTGCATAAATATTTCATGTGTAATGGATGTATTTGCATAAAAAATAAGTACTACGATTAGTTATGATATACTGCACCATACAGAATAAAGAATATTTTTGTAAATGTCCTAATTATTACTATTATAATTATTATCTCAAAATAGGAAATATAGTTACAAAAAGTTAGGGATATTTGACTTTTGGGTGAAATTACAGAATGCCCCTAAAATGCACTTAAATTATTATTACCTGGTTCTACTAAATGCCCCACTTTCATGATATGGCATGAACATTTTCCATTTCTTTTCAAATATGGCTAACTTTTTGTGACTGGTATACATAGTTTTTTGTATTTCAGTAAATTAGGTTGTACACATACAGTACTGTGCAGATCTGAGGACAGGCTGTTGGGTAAAAAGCTTTTCAATTTGTATTTATTTTACATAATGCACATGGATATTTTCAAAGGACAGATCTTCCCACCATTTCACCAGAAGTTGTAGTCTACTCACATTTTTCTGTCTCATGCAGACTCTATTTCGACATTGTGTCAGTGGAGCTAAATCAGGTGAAGATAGTAAATGACCAGAAGAAGTTCATAATTGTAAGTTACTGTAAAAATATTGCCATTTATGACACAGCACAATAAAAGTTTCTTCATTTTGAGAGCATGGCAATTTTTTCACTACTCTACACATAAAAACATAAAATTTCACACTATTTTGCAACATAACATTGTACATTTAAATACACAACTTAAATATGCATAATTCTAACAAAAAGAAATAAAACTAAAATATATACAGCACTGATTAGAAGCATATTTAAGTTGTTGTGAAAAGCGCTATATAAAATGTATGTATTATATTATTATTATTTTTTATTGATTTAAAGATGCTCAATGATTTTTTAGGGAAGTGTATGAGATGTGATTTAATTAAGCTGATTTCAAAGTCTCCAGGCGTTCTTCATCATGAGGATGAAGTAGACGTCACTGTCGATGGAGGCACTGACCCCAGAGTAGTAGAGGATGAACTCATCTTTAGTCACCTGTCAATCAAAATATTTCAGTTAACAAAAAACTACAAACAAATTTTTACTACAAAGAGTGAAAGGTTCAAAGAGTCAGAATGAGTCATGATTATTTCAAATGTAATTTTCTGAAAAGATACAGTTCTAGATCAACACCCACCACCAAAGTTTGATGTGGTTAGAGAATACCAAAAGATACCAAATCACAATCTATTTGTTGTAAAGCAGCAGGAATAACAATTTACTTAAGAAAGAGAACAAGCCAGATCCCATACTACCACACACTACATTACGTTGCCCTTCTGAAACTTCCTGTTTGTTTACCGTCGTCTGTTGCTAAGTCAAATTTTCCAGGCATTTTTCATCATCACAATAAAGTAGACATCAGTATCGATGGAAGCACTCACACCAGCATAATAATTCATAAACTCTTCCTGGGTCACCTTCAGGGAATAATATCAGCATAAAATGGACAGTTATGGTAGAAACACATTTTTGACAATAATATAATTTTTGATTGGCAGTTTCTATCACATCACACAGAAGCACATTTGGAGACTTATTATAAACTCCAGTCTTTATGAGGACCATACACAGTGTTTTACAAATACTGAGCTAAAGATGTGATAAAATCATTCTACCTCAAGAAATATGACATGTTAGACATACAGTGACCTCCACAGTTATTGCACCATTAGTAAATATGAACAAAGGCTGTGACAAATTATTTTTATGGTTCTTTTGAAAAAAATAAATAATAATTATTATGTTTTATGACAGAATTCTTTGCTCATTTATTTATCAAGGGTGC
The DNA here is from genome assembly GCA_036025475.1 of Philypnodon macrostomus. Lineage (NCBI taxonomy): Eukaryota > Metazoa > Chordata > Actinopteri > Gobiiformes > Eleotridae > Philypnodon > Philypnodon macrostomus. Next base: position 11,359 of record JAVQKC010003960.1, read on the forward strand.
CTTTAATTATAGTGGGCACCATAGCTTTAGACCTCATTCCTGGTTTAACAGGTCTTCACCCTAGTCTTGAGCAGGTCTAGACCTAATTTAATGCTGGTTTAGTCCTTGAGATTCACTTTAGACCTAATTTAGTTGCGTGGTATTTTCTGGTTTAACTTTGTGACTTTGTGAGTGTGACATTTTAAACACAATACATCGATTGGTGACCTATATTATAGTTTCTTCTGTCTGGATAGTGGTCCTTAGAATACACATATTGATAATTATTAGAACACTACTTATGTCTGGAGTGGACGTCTTTGCTGTGTAAGGCCACAGGTTCAATATTCTCATAGGAACATTACCTTGCCGTCCTTCTCGTAAGGTGAATCAAAACTGTCCAGGAACGTTCGGAAAACCTGGTCCTCTGTCCACTCCCCGTTCTGATATTTGGGATGGTACTTTGCATTGTACACACCCCTCAGGTCTTCAACGGTGATCACCCCATCTCCGGTCTTATCCAGCTTACGAAACGCTTCCATCACCACTTGTTTTCTGGCTTTTGACATCGGCGGCTTGGATACAACCAACAGTTTTAGCATGACACCAGTAAGGCTGCACAATATATCACATGTATTGTTTTGGCAATATTCATATCAAAATAATGATTATGGTCTTTTTCTGACAGGGTTATACACTGTGAAAGGTTTATTATTTATTTGTCAGGGAGCCTTATGTGCACATTACAAAAAAGTATGAAAACTTAAAAAAAAACATAATTCACTCTTAAATGTATTCCTAATTTTAGCCTTTAGTTTTTTTTTTTGCGATGTATTCATGTGTTGTATTTACCCTAAGAGTAAGGAGGAATTCATCAAAGTCTATGGTCCCACTGCCGTCTCGGTCGAACTGCTGGAACAGATCTGTGGTCTCCTCCTTCTCCATCAGGACGCCATAGTCATTCAAGCCCTTCACAAACTCTTTGAAATCCAGGCTGCGGTTGTTGTTGTCATCCATGATTTTAAAAGTTCTGGGAACACACATGACACCGTTTAAGAGACACTGCAACTACTGAGACCAAGGCAGGAATTTCAAATTTACATTTCTCATGTGTCAAAGGAGATGACAATAAATGTAAAAAACAAAACAAATAGAATACTTATTGAATAATATATTGCAAATGTATTGTTATATATTACACATTATTATATAATAAATATAATGCAACATCTGTATCAATATTTGCAAAATAAAATTATGATGTCATGTCCTCAAAATAATTGTTTATCTAAGTTTGTCTATGTCTAATTAAAAAATATTATTTTGTCTTGATTTTAATTTGTATTTATAGCTTTAGTTGAGGTTATTATATAAAAAATACTTGAATATTACCTAATTGTATTATCATTATTATTGTTATTGCAAAACAAAACAAAATGTTCTCACAATGCATCATTTTTTTTTACTAATATTGTGCAGCCCTGGTGTCAATAGACCTAATATATTGTGTATCTACTATCTACTACTCTACTATCTATGTACTGTGTATAATAAAATCTTTCAACTGAAATACAGTGCCAGTGACTGTATTTATAACGGCATATCTTCCTTATACAGCCATTTAAATAGACTTTTACATAAACAATTGTCCGCAGTAGTGGGGTGATGCTGTACACAGTCAGTAAATAGTGCAAAATCCAGTGCATGAACAAACCAAACCACAACAGCAGCAGCCACACTGAATGATGTGAGAAGGTACAGACAGAAGACAAAAACATCCTGCAGCTGATGAGACAAGCCACTAGCCTCTCACTTCTCACATCAGTGTAAAACCTCAGCACCGCACTCACAGGCTAGTGCAATGGTGATGCTGAATAGGACAATTTACACAAGACTATAATAATTTGGGGATTTTTTTTTACATATACTGTATTTTATTGACTATATGACAAGATGAAAAAAAATCTTACAGTAAACTACAGGGCCACAGGGTTATAAAAGAGGTACAGTGTTCTTGGTTAAGGTTTGGGGCTACCTGGAGTTTATGTCATGGCCTACACCATTTTCTGCCCTCCTCTTTGTGTTTTACTCTCCCCCTTCCTTGTGTGTGAGTTTACCAGGGTGTGGCAGCTCCTCCCAAATGCAGAGCAGCTCACCTGGCTTGGATCAGCAATCGGTAGCTCTTCAAGAGACCCAGCTTGACTGCCACGCCTCACCAGTTTGCCCGCCTGCCCGCCGACTCACCTGCCCGCTGGTCTGTGCCCTGTCTCTGGGTGTTGGCCTACTCCCAGCCACACTTGAGCTCCTACTCTGCTAATAAAGGCCTTGTACTTACTGAGAGTTTCTGCTTTTGGGTTCTTTTAAAAACCGTGACAGGTTATTTTAGTAACTATGGCCTGTTTGTTGCAGGGCTGACCCAGAGATATAACGAACATACAGCACAACCATTAACGTTCACATTATTTACTATGGGCAATTTAGAGGCACTTATTTGAGTATGTTAGTTTGGACAGTGGAAATAAGCTGGATTGGATGGATAGAACCCACGGTATCACAGGGAGAACATGAAAGATTTTGTGTTGAAGTTGAGGTTTGATCTCATTGAACTGAGAGTCTTACCTGCTGAGACCCTTGATGCCAGAGGAGCCTCTGGTGAGACACTGCAGCCTCAGTCGCTCCACAGGGTCGGAGCACACTGACAGCTGCTTCTTGGCGTTCAGAGCCATCTCATGGTCATGCCTCGAGGTCCCAGCCATGTTCTAGTCTGGGGTTTACCAACAACTGTGTGGAACAAATAAGGAGCAGATAAGTGAACAGATTACATTATAAAACACACATGCACAAACTTTATGTCTATCTAAATAAAATAAAGTGAAGGATCATTTATTTGTTTATCAAATCAGGTGGATTTATCTCAAGAGTTATTTGTAGGCCTATTTGTATTGTTTGCAATAATAATTAGTTCAGCTCTGTATAAAATGTATTAACTTGCAGCCTTGCCGCTTTAGGTGGCTTCTGATCGATGTTTCCCACCTGTTCACGGCTACAGGTAACCTGTTCACAACACCCGAAGCTTGCACATAGTAATTAACAACTATTATTGTAATAACTATTACTGAGTGACTGGCCATTTTCTAAAGAGAATAAATAATGTCTAGCTTCTAAACGGTGAGAGAAAATAATCAGGAAGAATTATTTTAGCGCTATGAATAAGTAGCCTACCTGGTTGAGCTGGCGAATAAACTACTAGATTAGCGTTAGGTGGTAAAAATATAATTTAACAGATTGTTTCTTGAACAAAATGTAAACCAAATATAGTCACAACAGTAATGCTCCGCTGCGCCTGGCCCTCATAAACATACGCCGTTTCCATGGTAACCCTGTGTTGACTCTGCGGACTCTCCGGTCAGCCATAGGGTAGCTCTTAATGGTGGACCGAATGTTGGCACATGTTTAAGTGGGACAAGACGGGATTATGTGGGCATGTTACAAACGCAGTGAAATATAAAGAATAAATAAATAAAGCATTACGGAATAAAGAATAACAGACTCTGACCAAGTTGCGCAGTGTTAAGGAGACACTAGAGACGCTGTGGAGCTAAGCGTCAGTAAAAAAGAAAGAAGATGAGTCACATGACTCCGGTCACGTGACTGTCAGGGGGCAACGACAACAGGAAGCGTTTTTTTCTCCGTACCATCATAATTGGACCCAAAGCTCTATCACCGACACCAGAACCGCTTCAAGAGGTAAACCTCTGCTTTTTTCAGCCAACTTCGTCCAGTCGTAGGCCGTACAGATGTGAAGAACGACTGAAACCTAAATTATTTTGAGAGCGGGACACAATTTCTGAGCATTATTAGCGGAGATAAAGTATATGAGGTTTAGATCCGGTTTAGTCCTGGTCAACCCTGGCTTTGGACTGGTTGGTTTATGTCCTAGACCTGGTTCTGAACCCTGGTTATATCGGCGAAAACAGCGTGTCGCCGATATTATGGAATCACGTCGGTGTTCGTCCGCGTCCGCGTCCGCAGATCCTAGCTGTGAACGCGATAACTCAAAAAGGAATTGCCGGATCA
>JAVQKC010003961.1:0-29796 GCA_036025475.1 Philypnodon macrostomus
TAGTTAACATGTTTCAATGTATCTAAAAATACTTAAAAACATAAACAAATGTGGGTGTGGTCATAAGGAAGTAGCCCATCGCCCGACTGAAATTTTGGCTCACGGCACGCTACTGTAAAGCATCAAGAAGGTCATCCACTATGTTAAGCCCTGAAGTAAAGGGGCTCTTACTGCATTTAAAGCCATGTTTTTCCCAATATTCGAGAATAGAATGCACTCTGAATGCACAGCTACAATGAAGACAAGAACACTGCTAGTTCAGGCCTTTCAAATAACATCAAATTCCTTTTCTGTTCAATCTGAAGTACAAGCCCCTTCACAATTTGATAAGGAGCTGCCGGCAGGACTCAGAATGATCTGCTTTTTCTCCGGAGACCAAATGGAACAGCTTAATCAATAAAGGCCAATATAGAGCGCGGCCTTTTGCTGTCGGTTACTCACATGTGGGTGATTTTCCTCAGGCCGGAGAACGCGTGCCTTTCCAATCTCCGCAGCGACGTGTCCACCGAGATCTGTCTAAAAACAAACACAAGCTCATAGCGAATGCAGGCGTACAACCACTTTTTGATCATTTTTCTAAATTATAATGACATTTCTTTACCGTGCCGTGGTGCAAGAATGGGCTACTTGTAAAGGTAATGGCGAGACGGAAAGCTAAGAAGTGCTTGGGTAAATGAGTTTCTGTGTGCGGTCGTAAAAAAAAGCCTGCTACTCTTTCCTGAATTTATCAAGTCCAAAGCACCCCGTGTCAAGGGCAATTTTACAGGTATGCAGTTCACATGTATGTTAGCCAGTCATCAGCCACTACCCCAGCATTTGTTATTACTATGGAACCAGTACACTCTTTAAATAAACTCTGAATTCAGCAGCAGGTCGGAGTTGAAGTGAGCAGTTATTAGTGGACAAGCATGTATACTATTACTTAAAGTAATTGGGGGATCGTTCGCAAAACAAACCACTAATTCAGGATTTTTGACTGGCGTTTGGCAGGATTTTTATCGCATCTGGAGTTGGAAAGTAACAAGATACAGTACTATACAGTATTTACTTTTGAAGATGGACTATTTTCCAAAACATAGGCCTCTTTACTGTTAAATCCACAAACGGTGGTAAGCTTGTTTCACCTCCATAAGGTCTTGAAGTTTGACTCCAGTGTTGGGTACAAAGTAGAAGCACTCCATTACAGTTCCACTTCGGATTCAGAAGCACATCAAAACTAGTATAAGTTCCTTTACTGTTTTTAAGTATGCATTTTGACTATTAAATCAATGAGGACTAGATTTTGCTGCACCATTTAGCGGCTAACGAAACCCGCTCCACTTGAGTCTTCTTTCATGCCTGACTTGGAAACAGACCTTAGCGTTACACTGTGAAACTCAAGTGTATATTTTACCTCCACTCAAAAACTCCACCTCTCGTCTGCCCCCACCCTAAAACACTGCTCCGATCCCCAGCCCGTGTCCAAGCGCCGCTGCGGCTGGACGACTAACATTCCAATCGAAAGGAACGTATTAGCGCTTCCAGCTGTGATTAGGAGCCAGCAGTGATACTAAGCAGAGAGCACATCATCTGCCTGGGTGGGAGAAGAAAGAGGCCCTCCGTCTGGAGCTGGGATATTGGCCACACTTTGAGTAAATCAGTTGGAAGAGCACAGGTGTGGAGGAGATGAAGCATGCCTGTTGATCTAAAGTGTATGAGCTCAAGAGAAAGGACTTAAGATCTCTTACATCCAGGAGATGTTGATCATGTGGGAGAAGGCGTCTGATGGCACTGTCGGGAGATGAGTTTCAGAAAGCCATCTGTAAAAAAACAAATGCACCGTGTGACTATTTATTGGAAATTAATATTGGCTTTAATCTGAAGTGGTCCAGACTATATACACATCCCAAATGATAAAAGTGAGACCAGTCTTATGGCTTAATTATGGAGCTAATACAAGACAATTGACTCTGCATTTAAACTGGAGACAGAGAAAAGCTAGTCTAAGCCATAGTTAAACAGTAAACATGTCTCCATTTTATAGACTCTAAAGTTAGCTAATTAAGATCGTATATTTCTTGAAAAGCACACCATAAAAATGTGACCTTAGCTGTGGCCATATTGATTCCTGCAGTCTTTTGACTTGAAGCAGATACTTCAACATGTTGCTAGCTGCATCGCATGGCAAGGAATTAGTAATATTTTAGACTAGCCTAAATGATGAATAAATTTAGCATTACCCCAAAAACAACACTTGTGTAAAGCCATGTCTTTGGGCCCTTCTGCTGAGTGTGTACCCACTTAAGAATTTTGAACGTAAAACCAGGTGTAAAAACCTGCTAACCAAAACCACCATCTTTGTTCATCTTGGCTTCATCAAGGGAACAATAGGCTAAGTCAGTTCTAGCCATGTTTGAACATGGGTGTCAGTTAGCCTGTTAGCGAGCAGAGCACACACACTCTGACAAACCTAAACAAACAGTGTGACACAGCACAGGCCCTGAACACCACCAACACGGTTAACAGTTAAAGGCCGGCGTGCACAGGAGCAGAGCAAGTTCATCTCAACGACATAAAGAGAAAATTACGCCTTCAATTTTGGAAAGAGAGCCGAGAAAACAAACAGGTTTAAATTGAGTTTGAAGTGGGAGAAGCCACATAATGTTAATGGTGTCCGTGTTGGATCCACAACATGCTGTGTTTACCTTATGGGAACTGACTTGTGTTCATGTGGAATGGCTTGAGGTGACTGGTCATAGTGGTTACTTTCTGTAAATCTATGCAAATAATTGATGGCGACAATTACTGTTATTTTATTGTAGTTTCTTCTAATAAAGTCACAAACCTGTTGAGATAAATGTTTATTTGGTTCAGACTAGACATCAATAACCATTTGTAAGAAAAAAACAAGAGTGAGAAAAATGTACTTGAAGTCATTTATGCCATAATTTCCATTTATCTGGGCTTGAGACCAGCACAAAAGTGTTGCTTCATATCAAACACTGGAACTGATACATTTTTGCTAATAATTGTGTCCAAATGACTGAACAGTCCTTTTCTCTTTGTCTATACATAAAATGTACAGTATCCTGGAGAGAGGACATTACAACATATTTTCTATTATCTAATGAAAGATAAATAATGAGCAGGTTCCAGAACATGAAGCAACACTTTCCACTTCATCCCTGGGTACAAATTCATAACTTGGAAAAAGTACTATTTCCAGTAATCTCATATTCAAGTAAACCCCATTAGGTATTTTGCAATTATAATCCCAGCTCTCATCTGTTCCCATTCAAATTACATCATTAGGGTTTCACTCCTTGTTTCAGCATCTGACAGATAAATGAGTGCTATGCTATCACGTGTTTAAATTACCACAATTCTGAGGTTTTTGTGAGACTGGAATTGCTGTTTTTGTTCCTTACCCCTTGAAGTTTTTTTTGCTCTTAATTATTCTCAAATGTGACTGTCTGGGTGTTTGAGAAATGTGCTGCAGAAGGTAAATATTGTATTTGAATGCATGGTCCAGACGTAGCCGGGAGTCACGCTACGTGGGTTCTTGAAGAGCGTCTGTGCTTTTCTTTTCCACCTCTGTGGCTCCCATTGACACATGCTCCAGCCTCCACATGATTTTACATTTTTAATCTTTAAAATTCTGTCTATGATGATTAATGGTGGTCTTTTTCTTGTTTCTTCTTTCTGTTTTTGTGGCTATGATGGCTGATGACTGATTGTATGATGTTTCAATAAATGTCTTGGTAAAGTCAACTTCCACATGCTCTCATACATGCACTCGACAGGTACGTAACAGATTTTCATGCTGGAGGCCCTGTCTATCAGAAACCTCCATAAAGTTGACCAGCACGCACTGGCTCCACATAGTAGTATCAATCTTCAATTCTGCACCAAAAACAGGGGAACTAACCGCTTCGGTATGTCATAGGGGGAAATGGCATGCTCTGGAAAAGTGACAAATAAGGTCCTCAACAATAACACTAGTGGAGCTGTCAGAAAATCATGCTAGCACCCAACAGTAGTGAGACACATGGATAACAATTGTGCATTCATGCTTCTAAATAAACATTGATACTTCAAAAAATGAGCTACAATACCATAGGTCATGGAGTGAGGCATACACCACATAGCATGCATCCAAATGGATTAAAAAGTGACAGCATACAATACATTAACCTCAAGGAGAGATGCATTGTACCAGGTTATAGCTCACATGCTGATTTGCCCCTGTAGTCCCTGGACCGATGTTATAGCTCCACATACATAACCAAGCCCACAAGAATCAACCATCCTGACGCCTCATTTGCTTGGCATCACACTTAACACTTTTTATTTGGTCCTTTTTGTCTGATGTTTTCATAAAATTGTTGGCAGCCTGATACACACTGGCAAGCTCCCCGGTGACTGTTCACAGGAATGTGAAGATAATATGGGCACATGCACACATGAATTGAAGCACTGATTGGGAGATAATTGTATGTGATGGGTGCTGCAAGTATAAAGCCTTCCCCCTCCATTTGGGCTGCACAATATTACAAAACCACATTAAATATTAACATCATAACAGGCCATTTTTGAGATGCTGTAGTTCAATCAGCGTGACTAGATTTTCTTTTACAGTTCATCATCATCATCATCTTCAAATATTGGTGTAAATGCCGCAGAATATTGGCTCAACGTCGGTATCGGCTGTTTGGATATCAGTACTGGCTTATCTACGTGGCCAATGTCAACTTGTGCAAAAAGGATAACTTCTAAAATTTAGAAAAGCCAGCAGATATCAAGCTCTATTTTTACAAGATTATGTGATTTCTTAGTTTCATTCCCTTTATATAAAAATATAACATAGGAAACAGCCTAATTATCTGGATCAATAGAAATCAAGCTGGTAATAGAAATCTTTAGAATTTGCATATCCCTGTGTAATCTCGATCAGATCTTGGGATCCTCATCTGATCGATTTAGTTTCTTGTGATATGGATATTGCGTTTGTAGGTATTCCTAGTCCACCATCTGACCCATCCCACTTATTTGATTCTACATGGAGAGTCTGTCTTCCACGCTCCACATTTGCCACATCTCAGTGAAGGGCATGTGTTTCCGTCACTCAAGGCTGTGGAGCAGAGGTCACGTTCTACATAATTCTCCTCTATACTTGAGCAGATTAGACCCTGACACATTGCGTCATTCACTGACATAGTTCTGTGATTATAACTTTATCCCATGGTTTGATGGAATAGAACAGACCATTACCACATAAATACAGAGGTTCAAAAAGTCCTGTCAATGAGTAAAGTCAAATATATCCCGTTTAAAGTACATTTTAAAGAGTTTTGAGATAACCCGTTAGCAAATCACCTGCCACCAACCTGAGATGCATGTTGAAAGGCTGTGACTAACAAGTGTATCTTGATAATCTGTCTTTAAATGTGTGAACACTTTGAGCAATATTGCTGAATACAATGTATTGTCTGTGCCATACTTTTTACCTGTGGCTTGTAAACTATTTTTGATCTATTTTGATGTTTTGTGATAAGACTATTGTGCAAGTGGTCTTGGTCAGGGGTTCCCAAAGTGGGGGTCACAAATCCCCTGCTCGGGGTCGCAAGATTATTTTCATTCATAAATATTAGTTTTTTTATTAAATGCATATCCGTCATAACAGTGGTGTATGTTTATATAAACCATGCACATTAAAGAACCAGCATTTTAAATGTGTTTTAAATACAGTAGGCCTTTATTTGCCCTGTGCACGTTCGTATTTTTTTTTTTACTTCTCAGGTGGACCGGGGGTTCTGGATCTATCTTGCCTTATTGTGAGGTCCCTGGTCTAGTTAAGCATCGTGTCCAGTCTGATCAACCTGCCTGCCAATAACAGTGTCATCTAGTGTAAGCTTGTCTTGTCTGTTTAGTTTGCTTTGGGGCTATGGATGGATATGCAACAGAACTTAAATAGATTCGCTGTATTTTGGTTTTGAAGGATGCACACAAGAAAGTGACACAAATCAGAGGAAATATAAATTTGCAGATAGAGGCCATAATTAAAAATGAATTGATTCTGTCACAATGAGATAGTCTTACCAAACCAATGCGTTGTTGTTTTTATACAGGGAGAAAGTAGTGAAATGTTGTGCAGCCTTTGCAGACACACCTAAATCTACTCATTAATTAATGAATTAAATAGGAGTTTTGCACTTAACTCTAGCCTACATAATAATAATAATACATAGGTGTTTATGGCGCTTTATTAGGACACTCAGAGACGCTTTACATATTTTGTATTATTCATTCACTCCACACTCACACCTGATGGTGGTAAGCTCCTATGTAGCCACAGCTGCCCTGGGGCACACTGACGGAAGCGTGGCTGCCAGTTTGCGCCTACGGCCCCTCCGACCACCAACAAACACCAATCACACAACCACATTCATTCATGGGCAATGTGGGTTAAGTGTCTTGCCCAGGGACACAACGACAGTGTGTGCTTGGGGGCTCGAACCACCAACCCTCTGGTTGAAGGGCAAGCGCCTACCCACTGCACCACTGCCGCCCCTAGTAAGTCAATAAATGTTTGTTCAAAAGTCAGTCTGTTAAAATACTCCTCTTATACCTTGTTCTATGTGTATTATAACAGTAGTAAACTATTGTAATTGCATTTACACAAATAAGTAATAAGGTTTTGATAAAAAACAAAACAAAAACATTATAGTACTCAACATTTGCATATCATCTTTGTTCGACCTGTAGCTGAGGCCAGATTTGAAATCTAATGCTTCCTTCAGGTCTAATGTGGCTTTAAACGCCTCTTCGCAGAGCAGAGCACACGTCTGTCCATGATAAGCTCTGGCCGTAACATTTGCATTACTGTCACTATTACTGTCTTGGGTGTGACATGCTCAAAACAATATTAACTATAACCAAAACGAAACTAAAAGATGTTTGATGCTAATCTAGCACTTTTTTAGGTTTAACTTCTCTGCTATATTATTACATCAGGCATACAAGTTAAAACATTGTTCCCCCACAAGGCAAGGGACAATAATACAGCTGGCTTTGAACATAGGGTAGAACTGTTTGTAAAAGTCTCCATACACACTAAATCAATGTCAGAGAAAGATCTTGAAAATGAGGTCATGCTGTGTCTATGCCCAGCTCTGATGATGCTGTTAATGTTTCATTTTCACACAATCACTTCATCCTTGACAGACCAGTTTGACTTGTACTGCAGTGTCCACATTACAGCTCACTTTTAAAATAAAAAAAACTTTAAAAATATTGTTATACTCACTGAGTCTGTTTCTGGAGATAGGCGACAATGGCAAAGTGTCATATCTCACTGTTTGATACTGGATTATCTGTAAAACACATGAATACACTTATTAAATGTAATGACCTTTTTCAAAGATCTAGGCAATAAAGAAACCATGCAGCATGCAGCAGCCGCGGTGCTTCCTAAAATTATACATACAATGAATCTAGATTTATGCTTTTTTTTGTTTTGTTTGGATGAACCTGAAGTGAAATGTGTGGCTGACATGACACTACACCTCAAATAATAGTTGTGTAGGAAGAATGTATTCTCACAGATTGTTTTGAAAAAAAAAGAACTTGTTGAAGTGACACTTTTGCCCAGGGGCTGTACACTTTTCTTTGCAGGGTTATTTTTACCCCTCCAGCTGTCAGTGGGTGTCAGTGGAGCATGGGGCACTCTCAGAGAGGGAGACTTGCAGGGTGACTTTGACTAAGTTTGGGCTGCTTGGTATCGGGGCCTCTGAGTATACCCTCCCACTGTGGCCTGGCAGAGCACACTTTGGGGAAAGCCTATTGGTGGCAGCAGCTGCTGGGCATCAGGGGGAGTCCTAGTCTCTCTGCTTCATAGAGACTTCAATTATTTTCTAGTTTTTACAAGCAACCATGAAATGTGAGCATTAAGTAACACTGATCATCTCACCATCTCATGGTGTTTACGTAAAGTAGCAGGTAAGGATTATGACTGGCCTAATAATTGTAATCCAATAGAGCTCTAGTGAATTACTATTTAGATGTCTGGATTAGGTCACTCTATGCATTAAATGCTGCGTGGAGAACAATAGTAAATGTTAGGAGTAACACTCATACACCTTATTTAGCTCAATTTGAGTCCTTTGAGTATAAAATAAATCAACCCAATAACTTCCCTAAGTGGATCACTATCATTGTTAGATGCATCAATATTGTAAGCAACAGTCACTGACTGTGTGCTCAAGAGAACACGAACTCTCTGTGCTTACATAATCCCTTTCCCTTCAGCCATAGTACAGACTGGACTACTTACTCCAGAGCCTGCTGACTACCTTAGTGTTACTGCCACACAATGAAGTGGGAACATAAACCTAATTATTACAACACGGAGCGAAGGCACTCCTCCAAGCTTTGTTGGGTTGATACAGACCAAAGTCCACTCACATTATACTACATATCTGTTAACAACCCAAGTTCCCATAGGGTAACCTCTGTCACCTTAAATGCCATGTTTATTGTGGAGGAGTTTAGGAGCAAGTGAAGGTGACCCAGACTAAAGTTTGGCTGAGGGAGAATTACACTCGTCTCCTTTATCAGAAGATGGGGGCTTGTGGATAAGCCAAATAAGTGTAACTTACACTTTCACCTATGGTTGCAGAAGTGTAAAGAACCCACCTTCTCCTGATCTACCCCTGCTACTTACAACATAATAGAAAACAGAAAATTATTTTGAGAACTACGTTTGAGAAATGTGTGTAAACCCCAAAAACATTACATTGAGCAAAAGTTAAATTTGGGGGTTAAAGGAATATAGGTGTGTCTAAATGCACACACTGATTATGTAAAACATTTGCCATGTGTATTAATTAGTAACTTGTTTGATTATTATTTATTTCTAAATTAAATGGCAGAGTGGTTATCCCCCGTCTCACCGTTCTCAGGTGCTTCCTGAGGATGTACATGATGAAGCCCCATATTCTGGACGTAACGCCGAGAAAAGTGCGGATGCCAAGTAAACACTGCCGGGTCTTCAGCATGATGAACAGCACCAAAAACCCCACAGCCGCTAAGAACCTGTATTTAGTTTGTACAAAGTTCCTGTTTTAAGTTGTTAAGGAGTTGACTCCACAAACTTGCTTACTACTGACAGTTCAAATCGGGTTTAGCCACAACCGCCAAACTAGCAGTCCAACTAACTAGAGGCCAGCAAACGTGTGAGTCCTCCGCTCTGCACACTTGTGGCACGATTAGCATTAAATAAAGTGCACTCCTATGGTAACTGTAAAATACAAAGTTGGACGTGGTCAAAAGAAAAGCGTCCACGGCTACGGCTGCTGTATGGACTAAGCACGCTAGCTGTGTATAAGCAGCGCTAGCCTGTAGCCGCCGAGCTGCCGCTAGCTCGACAGGGTGACCACCTTGAACCTTGGACAAAAATACCCAAGAAAAGCCAAAGGACTTCTATCGTTCGGATTCTGCTGCAGCGCGCCGTCGCTCTTTGGGGCGTCCAATGCGAAACAGTTTACCAAAGTTCCTCAAACTCTAGCCGGTCCGGATAAAATAATTTTGTAGTCCAGTGGAAATCCGGAATGAAACTGCGAGCCGCCATGTCGCCCCTGCCGTCACTTCCGCGAGAAGTCCTCAGGTCGCGCGCAGCACGTCCACGTGTATCGAAAATAAACAGTCGTGGACGAGCATAGGGAGAAGGATTGTATTCCTTTTAGTGATTTCGTGATGTGTAAATCTAGAGACTGGGACGTATTTGTGTCTTTTAAAATTTAGTTTCATTCATGGTCCGTACTCTTAATGAATTAACATTTTTTTTGTGTGTGTTTTGATTATACCTAGTTAGTATATATCCGAAATAACAAGTCAATGTGGTGTTTATTAGACGTGTGTCTAGAGGAAAAAATAAAGAAACATATTATTTAGATCTGCTGTTACAAAATGCTTTATTAAGACACTTTCTGTATTATTGCAATATTAGATCTGAAGCTGATATTTATCTTTTATTTGTAGCGTCTACACAATACTGTGTTGTCATGTCTACACATCAAGATCATCATCAGGATCTTCCTGGTCATAGTCATCATTGGAATCAGGTTCATACATAATCCGACCTGGACTTGAGTCTGGGTGAAGAAGGGCCTTTTTCCTGTGGTCCAAAAAGAAAATAATGTTTTTTTTACTACTCAGTTCAAAAATATATTATTGGGATTTATACTGTATCAATATTGAATGCATCTAACTTTTCTTTGCTAAATACAAATGGCAGCGATAGTTTCTCTTTTGCTTCACGCTCCCGGTCTGATAAGCGGAGGTTGAACGTCAAATTTGCTGTTGGGTCCACCTGAAAAAATCCAAATCTGTTTAATTCTTCAATAAAATTCAAATATAAAGTGTAAGTATGCATACCTCAGATTCTTTATTCTCCATTTGTTGGGGTTCAACATTAGACTTGTGTATTGTGACAGTGCGGTCTTCATTAATGCTAAATAGAAGTTCCTGTTTGGAAATATACACATGATTCATTTTGAAATGGTAGCGATGCAAAATACAATGTAAAGCACATGAAGCTTACATCCTGCAGCACCTTTCCAGACCTGGTACGCTTTGTCATCTTCGCTATGCATTTGTCTTTTGTGGTGCTTGGAGCCAGAGTGATGAGTGAAGTGGCCAAATGACATACACTTCCTACTGTTCCCCTCTGATGCATATCAGCATGGAGCAAACCAATAATGCCTCTCACAGCTCCCCCTAATGAACAAAGCACATATAACACAATAATGTAGTAAGCTTTACCTTCATGAGGCACAATGAAACTCAACTACTGATTACCTTTTTTCAGTTGGTTAAGTGTAGAGCAGACAGTGGTAGTACTGATGTGTCTCATAATCCAGGAAAGTGAATCAATCACTAGTGTTGCAGTTTTTGGTTGTGATGTCTGTTTTACAATGCTTGTGATATAATTCAGGCAGAAGTGCTGAACAGTGAAAGTGGGCTCCTCAGTCCAACCGAGAGGGTCTTTATATGCATCATGAATGTGTAGCCTAATGGGTCAGGTAAAAGGATACATTTTATTGTATTGAAGAATATATTATGAATAATTACTTTATCCCAGACATTGTAATTATTGTTTGACTAAATCTTTAAACACCTTTGTACTGGAGCGTCTTTTAAACCATCTTCCAACTCTTTTTCACTCATTTCAAACACAAGGACATGGACATCTTCCTCCCTGAAGATAAGGCATTGACCAAGTCATTCACATAAAGCTGAGCTTATTCAGGTTTTACATCTTTCTCACCTGTTCAGCGCAGCTTTGATAAAACTCTTCAGTAGAGGTCTACCGGAATGGTTTGCAGAATCTACAATTGCAAATAAGCCAAAATCTATAAATGTTTACTTACCCAATGCACGTTTAGTGTACATCGGATAAAACACCTTTTTGAAATGTTTATTTAACCAGTTTAGATACACAAAAGGTACCTTGTATGAGTAGAAATCCTCCAAAATCACTTCCTTGCAATAACTCGGGTAACATCTTACGACTTCAACAAATGTTGCTTCAACTAGTTAGCATGTTCAAAACCACTCTTTAAATTAAATATAATAACCCATAGCAAGAAACGTTACAAATGTAAAAAGATGTACTCCAAAATTATATCTCTGTGTCACCCAATATAAAACACATTCTTTCTCTGTTCAAGCTACCCAAGCTCAGCATGTTTCTCTCGCTAGCATGATAACAGTGTAGCGTTTAAGAAACTTCATTTTCCATGGTTCAATTTACTCCAACTTTTGGGCATGTTGGGGGTTGTAGTTTTAGGTTGGCAAAAATCTGGCGTTCCTGTGTTCAAATCGTCAAGCTCTGGACTACGTCTCCCAGCAAGCTCCGCGAAACTCCACTGCGCTGGCATCCTGAAGAGGCTTCTACCGCGCACAGACAAGACTGTGCGGAATTAAAGTCAAAACTCCAGTCGTTTTGTATGCGTATAGCGTTGAGGAGGAGAACTGTCTAAAAAGTTTCTTTCTTGGAGCCGTAGGAACCAGCAGTCGCGCAAATCTACCGTGTTTCTACGATCCAGTTGTAGTTTAATGCCGATGGTTATATAAATGCAGTGACGACGGAGAAGTGCAGCACGTTAAGCGGTGAAGGAATTAGTATTTTGCCACGGCTAATATCTTCACGATGTGGCGACAGGCGGCGTGGGACACTTAATGAACGCGCAAAATGAAAATAGATTTGTTACAGATTTAAGTTCAAAAGGACTTTTTCTTTGGAGTTGAGCCTGCGGTTGGTTGCTCTTTGGTTGCCCGGTAAAGTGAAGTGACACCGGGGAGATTCGCAGAGCGACGGCCGCAGCTCCCCGGCTGGAGCTCGCCTGCTGCTACTCTTTCCCAGATTGGGGCCGTTTGGGAAAGACGACAATGCTTGACATAATGTCCGAACACCAAGGTAGGTTTTGGTAAACTACTCTCCTAAAACCACTCTAGTTTAAGTAAAAAAGCAGTTTGTGCACTTGCAGAGTATTGTCTTGTGTCTGTCGCTGACATAGCTAATGCTAATGGCTAACAATGTGGCGCATGGTACATTATAACCATACCGTTCTCTGATTACAAGGTTAATGTAATTCTAAAACGACAAAGTGGACGTTACAAAAGCTTGTATGTTAAATGCACTCGGGCTGAATGCATTATTTCTACACTGTAAACTTGACTGTAGTCTGTAAACGCGCCGATCCCTCAAGCGGGCTAATATAGCAGAACAAACGCCACTTCAACGAAGCTGCTTAACCTTTGTCAATAAAGTGATACTGACTTCGTGTCAGCACTACTAAAACGGTGTAAACGGGTGTTTAAACTCGGTCAGGTGTTGTGGATCTAAAGCCTGTAACTCTAAAGTAATGCGTAGAGTCCCAATTTCAACCAAGCTGTAAAATTAGCTCATGGCTGGTTGTTAGCATCCACTTATGGCTTCATATTAGCGTTAACCGCGTAAACTAGCATTCGTAAACAATGTTTGTAGTGATACAGTATGTATTAATACAATTTTTCATAAAAATGAGTTGCAGAGTCCACAAAAGAGTAACCCGTTATCATTAATGTTAACATACAGGCAATCGATCGACACCAATAAGATCATAAAATAACAACGACATGTATATTAATATAACTAGATGAATTTATAGACTACCTAAAGTTAAGAAATGTTGAATGCCATCAAGCGCTTTATTGGCCTATGGGTTTGACAGCTGCATTTTAGTCTAAAGTGTCTATTCAAGTCTGATTAAAGTCACAAACACTGGTGCATCAGGCTTTTGAAATTATATTCTATAATATATTGTATTAGGGGAAACGTATTTGATGCATTTCGATGTATACAACAAAAACCAATATTATTCTTAAGACGATATACGTCCTTAAAATAATAAACAGATTTAGGTACATTGTTTACCTTCTGCGTGTGCGTGATGTTAAACAAAACTTATTTTCTTTTGCTGCAGATTCACTGTTGACGTGCAAAGCAGAGCCTTTGGTAAGTTACTGTTCTATATGTGTAAGGCGCATGCAGTTTGAGTTAATTAAAGGCTTATTCACTGCAAATCTGTAACTGATATACCATTTTAATTTCTTTCTTTAGCCCCCAGAGAGAAAAAAGAGGACAGTGGAGGACTTCAACAAGTTCTGCAGCTTTGTCTTGGCATATGCTGGTTACATCCCAAGCCCAAAAGAGGTAAACTGTCTACAGCTTTTTTCTCCCAATATATTGATTGAAAAGGGTGTGTAACGTGTTTTTTATTTTATTTTTTATCCTTTTAGGAAAGTTCTTGGTCTCCAACATCATCCAGCTCTGCACACAGCTCGGGTCTGTCAGCAGATGGTGGCGGGGGCAGCAGCTCCATGGGAAACCCATGGGGAGATGGAAATTCCGATATCCACACCATCCATACATTTGTCCGCAAAGCACGAGCCAACAAGGGCAAAAACATTCGCCGTATGCACTCAGACAGCACTCTGCTGGACAAAATGCGCCTTAAAGACTCCCTTTATGAGAGCCAGGCCAGCTCTAAAGCAGAACGTAAAAAAGAGAAAAAACTCAAAAAGCTGTCACTGGGTTCTGCCATGACAGGAGCAGACAGTGGAAGCAGCGAAAGTGAGAAGAGGGCTCGGATCAAACGCAGCAAAAACTCCAAACAGCCCAAACCCAAGAAGCTGAAGAGTTCAGGACAGATTCAGGCTGACGCAGAGGTACGAGGGGTTAGAGAGGAGCTGAACATACACTCTGGCTCCACACCGGGCAGCCTGAGCAAGACACGGCCCGACGAGTCCTTAAGGGAGGCAGAAATGAGCTCCAGTGAAGGGGAGACCTGGATCGCAGATGAAGATATCATGGTTGAATCAGGTACCTGCTCTTTACAGTGTTACTTTATTCATAACCTATATTAATATGAAGCTGATCATTTTTTGGGGGGGTCAGTTGTTATCGGTTATTAATTTGCTTTCCTTCTCCAGGTGATGATTCTTGGGACTTAATCACTTGTTATTGTGGGAAACCGTTTGCTGGAAGGCCAATGATTGAGTGCAACCAGTGCAGCATTTGGGTACACCTGTCCTGCGCAAAGATCAAGAAATCTAATGTTCCTGACATCTTTTACTGCCACAAGTGCAGGGACTTGCGGCGATCGGGACACAAAAAGGACACCTAGAAGTGATAAGGACAGGGGAGGTTTTTTCTCTGTCCTGTTGAATTTCTTTTCTTTGATGCCTACAGCCAAAAACAGCCTGAGTTATCACCTTTATGGCAGCAGAATTGTCAGTTTGTAGGATTTCTTTTGACAATCGTTCTTATTTATGTTTTACATTTTTAGACCTATTTTCTTTGGGTACTGTGTATACTGGAGAGAAAAGTCAGCAGTGACACCTACATATTGACTTGTTATATCATAAAATGTCTAATTTCACATGTTGGTTCTCATTCGCTTATGGTTTTAAATTATTAATTGAAGATATTGACAAATCAGTGAAGCTTTTCTTTAGCCTCTTCAATACCAATTTCATTTCGTAAGATATTCACTTCAAATCAGTGAAAGTTTTACAAAAGTATAATATTTAAGAAATGTAAATTGTCACTCTTATTGTTTGTCTCAAAGTGTCAATGCTAGACAGGCAGCTAGTTTTGCTTCAATTGTATTTTGGGACGTTAGCTTTGTGTTTGTTGTCAGTGGTGGTCGCTGAAGAGATCGCACTCCTTTTGAATCTTTTGACATCATAGAACCAGCTTGTCAACTGATTATTAGTTTTCATTCAAAATGATCAGAACTGTTAAACATTAAATAATTACATAAATTAAAAAATGTCCAGTATTGCACTTTTTTTTAAACCGACCCAAATACCATTTCAATTGCGTACAAGGGTGGGAATCTCAACTATTTGCTATATTCATTAATTAATGTTTGTCCCTAACCTGTTATTCAACCTTCAATAACCATTTACCATGAACAATATTGTGTCAATTAATTTGTGTTTAGTTTTTGTGCTTTTGTTCAGCATTAGACTCGAGGATGTAACGCTAAAGCTTTGTGGCAGTGCTCGGCTGTTTCACAGTGTCTGGGAGTGTTGGTGCAGAAAGGCTGTAAATTTAGTTTTTTCTTTTGTGTAAGTTTTATTTTTTAGTGTGACCTGAGATGGACTCTTGTCGTCTCACACATGGAGAACAAAGTCGTGGTGTACAGAGAATAAGTTGGCGAGATGTTGGTGGCAGCATTGTTTGTTTATATTTGATTTTACCATGTGCGTTTTTGTGTTGGGAGAGATCTAAGGAAGTCTCTAGTAGCAATTGCACTCTCTCTACAACTTCTATTCTGTGTACATATCCTGTTCTTTGACGACTGTACATATGTGAAAGTGAAGATAAAAAAATACCCAAGCAAATTCTATATTTTCTGCAGTCTGATATTGTTTTCTTTAATTGTAGCTTGAGAAATAAAAAAAAACTGGTAAGATATAGTGCATTTTGTAGATCCTTTGTTATTACACAACTAATAACAAGCTTATGAATTAAAACAAAGTTTATTAAAAGTTGGCACACAGAAAAATGTGTCATGGAATGGCCACTAGAGGGAGCATCTAAAAGAGAAGTCAATAATGTTGACTACTCAGACTACACACACAGGTCTACTAAATAAATTGGTCTTTATGGCCTGTAGACATCCCAGTAGACCTCCGGCTCCTCCTGTAACACAATATATGCTCACATCAATTGCGTGTCTTGATTTTTTTTTTTTTTTAAATCAATCTCACTACATTTGCATTATTTATTAGTCATTCATTCAAACATACATTTCTGTTGCGAGAATCTGCCATCTGAAACCGGCCAATCGAATCGAGGGGGATCACCTTCCTCCTAGCGAAACAGAAAGGCGTGATATATAATAAATAATTTCTTGCATACGTTTCCATTAGATGTTTGTATACACATTGTGTGAATATTTCTGTGTTGTCCAACTGAAAACAACTGACCCATTTTGAAAGATTGGGATATGCATTTACCTCTTGTCATTTTTCCGGCGGATGTATTGGAACTGTCTCTGTTGCTGAGTTTCAGTGTGTTGTGTTGGAGCAGGAGGAGTGTCGATCTGTGTCTGTGTAGAGTGGTTTTCAGGGTCCTCGGCTGCACCACCCACAAAAAGATCTCCATTTAAATGATTGCCCTGATTCTGCAAAGTCCCTAGCTCCAGCCAGTTGAGCTCCTGTAGAAAAATGTATGTCCTCTAATTGTAATTCTTCTAATCTTCTAAGAGTAAACCAAAACAATAATATTCTCTTTTTGAGGTTAGACCTACTCTTGTGTTTCTGGTCATCAAGGCGGCAGCAGACATCTCCTCCAAGAGCCAGTACAAAGCCAGGAAAGGCAGCACACATCTCCGGCAAAGCATTTCTGCAGACAGGTAAGAAGACAAGTAAAAAAAACAAACACTAGTTTATAACCAATCAACATAAAATCATACAACTCAATAACGGTGAAAGCAAAACCTCTGGTGGAGGCAATAAACCACTCACTCTCTTTGGCTTCTCGTGTTGATCTCTGTAGAAGATGCTGGTTCTGTGTCTTCTGAAGACTTGAGCCTATATGTAGTCCTATATTGAGGGTGGGTTCAAATGATGGAGGCTGGCATCACGGGCTGTTTAGGCTATGTGTGTAACTATGTGACTTCAGACATAAATTCGTTTTTTGCTGCGAAGAAGTGCTGACAGCTCGCCTCAACACACAAACGTTCACAATGACCAACTACACGCCCTCGTCTGCTGCGCTTGTAGACATGATGACATGCTTTGAAATGGCATTAAGATAAGACTATTGTTGAAGATGGTGCAGCTTGAAGTGTGTAGAAAAATGTGAGTTGTGCCATAAGGTTTCAAATTTAGCCACACAAGGCAAGGCATCCAGCCATCAATACAAACGCAGAAAGACATGGGCAAAATGGACCCATATTGTGTTCTCCACTCTTGCTACACACTTTTATCACAGATGTATGCTCTGAAACCGCTCTTATAAAATGTAATAGTTTAAAGCAGTGGTATTTGTTAAATTACATACTAGACCTCCACAAAAAATTACTGTAATTTTGTAATAACTACACAAACATTAGTGAAGACGAGGTGCCAATAGCCGATGGTATGTTTAACTTTACTAAATGAACCACTTCAATCAAGTTCTGGCTAAAACGCCCTTATAACATTTATATTTCTGTTGTCTCTCGCTTTCAGTACATAAGATGTCTGTGTACATAACAGGTCTAATTGACTAATTACTGATTCATCTTACCAAATACAACTACTGAAGTGTATTTTCGTAATTAACAGACTTCAATACTAAAGCAGACAGAAAGATCAGAATCTGGCAACAATACAAGTGTGTGTGGTAATCTACATTTTCAATCACCATTTTATACCACACACAATCAGCCCCCTCCCTTGGACCCTGTCTCCATAAATCAAAACAGAGGCGTCAGTGATGCCGGGATGGATGGGGAGACTGGCAGAGGATGGGGCGGGGTCCGGGCAGCTCTGAGAATATGAGCCGTTAGACACGTTTCACTTCTCCTCTTTTGCCGCCCTGTCCTAATTATTGCTATTTCTGGAAACAACCAAACATAGAGCCAGTGCTGATAGATCAGGCGTGTATAAACAAACATAGGCAAGGTCCATTATCAGCTACAGCTTTCATTAGGGCCCACAAATACGGCATGTCTGACTATTTGACTATTGTCTTACACAATATATGAGAAAAGTTGAGTTGAGTTTTCATAGCCAAGGAGAGGTCTTTGGATTGTGTTTATGTGCGTGCTTAGGGTATGCCCGTGTCTCCTATGACTTCCTATACAATGTACCCCACCCCAGCTCACTGCCCTATAAATACCAGACATTGCAGCAGGCAATATATAGATGCTGCACAGACAGAGGTGGCCATAAAGTAAAAAAATAATTGTGACATCTTTGAAATGATATATTAAATAATTAAATTGTGTTTTGTATGAGATGTTGTTTAGTTTAGTTTTATCAGTAACAAGTGGTTTTCCTTTTCCTGCAGACATATCAGGTCAACGAGAAGCTGTGTAAATGTTGTATAAGCAAAACAGTGATAACGGGCCACTGTTGTGGCCAAAAAACACAATTTGTTAAACCTTACCTTGCGCTAAAGCTTATTCAATTAAAATAGCGTACGCAAATAAATCTTACAAGCTTACCTTAGTACGTGGTATCTAAAGATAAGCCATAATTGTCTTAAAATATGCCAAAAAAGTGAACCTATCAGGGGAACCCAAATTTGAGTTTGTCTGTAGGTTTGGCGCCCTCCTGCGGACGTTATCTATACTAACTATTACATCTGCTGCAGACTGATAACGCTCTCGTTTCTGTTTACAGTTTATCATTCTGTCAACTGAAAACGGAAGGAATATGGCGTCGTGGCACATATGTCGCACATTCATTTGGATACGTCCACTCAAACTACCAAACATACTAAATAAATGCACTTGGCTAAACGGAGCTAAACTTTCCCACGCCAGTGAAAAGTCCTTTGAAATTCGACAGCTCGCGTGTCCGAGAAGGGGAGGAGGAATGGGTAAAACGCACGGCGTGAGGGGCGGAGCTAGAAGCAAAAACAGGCCAAGCCAAGAAGACGACAGAGATTCACCTTTTTCTTGGACTCGTTATTTGAGATGCTACTTTTATTTTGACATTGCTTATATTACATTGATTTGACAAGGCACATTTGTAGCTTTGTAGAAACAGCAAAGGTAAGATGAGAATTTCTTCACGTTGAGCTGGTAAGATTTGAAAGCTTGAAAGTCTCCTCCTGACTCGCTTGGCTCAGTGTCGGTTATAGTTTTATGGGGTCGGTTTATGGCAAACTAAGCTATTACGTGTGATACCAGTGATAACAGAAGTCCAAAATAGGAGCATGCAAAGCAAATCCGTAAAGAATTGTGGGAATAGTGGCCCACAGAACGCCACCCCCTGCGCTCGTGACCAAAATCAACCAACGCCACACCCACTTTTCCCTAAACCAAGATGTATCTGGGACAAAAAGAGAAAATCGTTCCATTGTGTCACATGATAATCACTGTAAAGACACACACACACACAGTCCCAGATTTATATTGCCTGCTGTAAAATAATAAACTTCTCAATCAAGATACAAAGGTGACATATCCAGTTGAAGGCCACTGGGGAGATAACCTGTGTGAGATGATGCTTTTAGGTTGGGCTTGCTATTTGCACTTTCCAGCTCTCACTTCTGGCTTTTTCATTCTTCCTGTTGCCCTTAGAGACCCAGGGAGTGGACGGAAAAGTCAGACCTCCTCCTTCTCGTAAAGTTCTCAGTCAACATGTCCGGTCCAGGTAAGTGGCTTATTGCTGAAAAGAAGTTTATGTTTGATTTAAAGTGAAAATGAATAACAGTAAACAGTGGATGACAAATGCGTCATTCTTTCCATTGGGTCATCCATTGTGCAACTAACCCAACCCAACTTTGTATGGTATTTTCTGTATACATTATAGGCCTTCTAGTTATAATAAATGTAGCGTATACCTTGACCCTCCCCCTAGAGTGCCCCTTCATAATGGTATATCCCCAAAATTGGTGAACTGTGATAAACATTCCTTACATATTTTTAAAAAAGGCCCTAGTCAGAGGCATGCTTAGTTGCCAAGAAGGTGAAAGCTGCCATTGTGTGATCCATCGGTGCTGGCATAGTAAGCACCATTCAGTTCATCAGTCAGTACATATGTCCAACTACAGGAGGTGGTCATAGAGGCAAACTGGTGGTTAAAGTTGATGTTTTTGGTTTTCTGAAAGGATAGCCTGTATATAGACAAACCCAGGTCCAAACAATGGTCCATACATCAACATCAAGCCTTTACAAGAGCAGGAATGACACGGTAACAACTGATCATGAATTGAAAAAGGTACCCGAGTACCACCAGAGGTACCTTTACCACAGTTGGGCTGGGCTCTGACTGGGCTGAGCTATTATTCCATGTGTTGTCATACTTGGTCACAACAGTTGGAACATTATGATTTTGTGGATCCCTGAGTATATACATGTTTTGACTTTTGAAAGGCCTGGACGTACATTCACACACTAAAAAGCATCACACCCAACAACAAATCTTTATCATTGTTTTGTTTCATGCCGGGCCATTATTTGTGCTGCCCTGTCCTGACAAAAACCAGTCTGGTCAGTTTTGATGCCTGTCAAAACTTTATGTACAGTATAGCATACACAAATCCTTGGAAAGGCTAGCAATGACCCCGGTGAGGTTACGCTAACATAATGAAGAGATCTGACCTCATACCTGACACATCACATTGTTACTCCCACAAAGGCTGAACTGCTATTTCACTGTGTTTTTGTGGAGTTGTTTTCTGGAGTGGTTAGCCTTGGTCTACTAAGTCATCATTCCTCAAACAAAGACATACAGTAAATATCGTGCTGATTTTGTAGCTTTTAAAAATGCCTAAAGTTGCCTTGACCTCTAGTGCATGTATGCTACGACAAAAGTAAACACATTCGTTCCAGTGTTTTCCTGCAGTAATTCAATCTTTAAGAGCAACATTGTTTTTGTGCCACTTCAGTAAACACTTCCAGTTTGAGTGTGCTGGGATGATAAGGAGATTATTGGGTCATGTGACAGCCGGGATGAGCCAATCACATATGGCCATAGAGCAGAAACTAGCAACACAAAGCTAGCTGTGTGTTTAGACTTCTTTATTTATTGATTCTTGTTCATATTTCTTAGATTGTTTTTTATTTAGTGAGTTTTACTTGAAATTGCAAGTATTGTGCTCTCTTTGTGTTTCTATAGGAAATAACTAGTAACGTTAGCATCAACTGACAAGATTAGCCTCAGTATTTCTGTTGTTTGGAGATTTCCTAGTGTATAGTATAGTATAGTATATTGAATATTAGAACTAAATTGTTTGTATGTTACAGTGTACCCAAGTATTCCTGGCCAAAGTCCATACCCGATGCCGGGGCAGTCTGTCGCACCTTACCCAGTCCCACAGGGCGGTAGTTATGGAGATCCCAGTCATGCCCCACCCCCCGTAGGCTTTAATATGGGCTACAATCAGGGCCCTCCTCCAGTCATGTACCAGCCAGGACCTGTGGGGCCAGCTGCAGGGCCAGAGTATGGAGGCCCTCCAGGAGGAATCTCCCCGGCCCCCGGAAGCCCTGCTGTAGCTGTGGGTGTCCCAACGGGACTGGAGTATCTCACACAGGTAAGACATTTAGCATAAAATACTTCTTGTGGACAGTTGTGCAATCAAGTGTGACCCACTGTGAAAACACACACAGTATTTGGTTTAGGTTTATCATTGTGATTCCTAAAAAGCATCCTGAATTTCAAGTTACACTTGTTTGAAGGTACCTTTACCCTGTATACTACTAATACTTCTGCTGATTGCCCACATACCCGTCCTAGATAGTATTTGATATAGGATTACACAAAGTGTGAAGTCATTACAACTGGCTTTGGAGTTCTCTTGTGTTTTCATAGTTTTTGTGTTGTTCATAGTTTTTGTGGTTTTCATAGTTTTTGTGGTTTTCATAGTTTTTGTGTTTTCATAGTTTTTGTGTTTTCATAGTTTAGTAAAACAACACTGTATACTGATACTGCCATTTCTCCCTCACGACTCTATAGTTGTCATTAAATATAAAACCAGTTTTATACAGTAATCATAAACTAAACACATGAACCATTTCACTCTGTTTGTATATATATCATATGCATTTCACTTTTAACTACAAAGACAATTATCTTTTATGTAGGACTGTTTTTCTAGCATTTTTATGACACTGACACACTCCCTGGCTACTAGTCTATCCAGTGTATTGTTTTAACACTTTGAGTTGCAGCTCATCCTAAACCATCTGTTTTGCATTGTAAATAATCATGCAGCCTTTGATGGAACAGCACGGCCTTTTACAACCACAGTCAGTTTTGAGTACATCTTCTGAAAATGTGCTATCTTCTGGTTTCAGATCGACCAAATCCTAATTCACCAAAAAGTGGAACTCCTGGAAGGTAAAGACTGATGTCATTTATTCAAGTCAACATTTTGTGAAGGGAATCAACAGCCTGCAGTTTTAGTAAAATGTTGTTGAATTATTCACTAATCTATTATTTCACTTTTCTGTGTCCACAGCTTTCATTGGGTTTGAAACCAATAACCAGTACGAAATCAAGAACAGCCTGGGCCAGAAGATCTACAAGGCCAAAGAGAAGAACGACTGCTGCACTAGGAACTGCTGCGGCTCCCTGCGCAGTTTCGACATGAAGATTAAAGATAACTTGGATCGGGAAGTGATTCGACTCATCCGACCTTTCCGCTGCGTGTCCTGCTGGTGCCCCTGCTGCCTGCAAGAGGTCTGTGCACAACTGGTCAAAAGTCAATGTTGATTAGTCGTTACGAACACAAAACACACAGGGACACACCCGTTCAAATATTAGAATGTTCTGCTAAGCCATTTTAGCTAATATAACTCATTGACAGAATATATGGAAAGTATAGAAGCTAATTATTTACTGTAAATTGAGCCTAATTCAGGGTTAATCCAGGTCTAAATCTAGGAAAGAAAAATGGATTGGTGCAGAAATAAAAACATAAGAACATAATTCAAAATGGGGAACAATAAGGCACAATCCCAGGGCAATATAACAATAACCAATAAAGGTCTAAAGTAAGCCTAAACCAGAACTAAACAATGTCTAACACATATATCGGGTCTAAAGCATGTCTAACCTGTATTGAAGCCTATCTTAAAGTTGGTCTTAGCCAGAAGTAAGCAGGGGTTACGCTTCAACAAGGAACAGAGCTCGATATAAATCTAAAAAAATAAAACTAGGGCTAGAAATCGAAGCAATTTGATTCACAATACATGGCTCACGATGCCAATCACATCACAATATGGCGATACTGAGAGCCACTGTATTACATCAGATTCTTAGTTCTATTTAACATCTCCGCTAAATGATCCTTTGTCAGTGTCTCTCCTCTTCTCCTCTGGCACAATTCCTTCACCTCAGAGGGAGCACTTTCTCTTTCTAGTCTAGTCTAATCCAGTCCTGCTGATACAATGCATTTCCCAGGGTCTTTGCACAAGCCTCCTCCCTACTCCCAAACACTGTAGCGCTGTTTACTGGTCTGATCGGAGCCATGTGAGATGCATTATCTTCCTTATGCTACACCACAATGGACCAGTCGGTTTCTTCACGTAGCATCCTCATTCCTGCCGTACCATGTGACCTACAACCATGTGACCTATAACCATGTGACCTATAACCCATGACGATTTGTTTATAGTTGTCAAGATTTGATGGACTAATTATCTAAATATGGTGTGTGTAGAGAAATCTAATAAAATAGCAATGCTTCCAAAATGATATGGATATGGATCATCATTTGGATCCAGGATTTTTACAGTGTCTTACTATCGTGACATACACCCAATGACTTCTAGCGACAGTAGTGTGCGTAAAGCAATACATTTGACAGCTCTCCATCAGTTTGAGTATGTCTGGGAATAGAATGCAGAGATAGAAAGATGTGAGCAGCCTGTGACCACATAGGAGCAAGACAAAAAACGATAAAATAATAATCTTAACCAACTGTATACTGTATCTTTCATGTAGATGGAGGTCCAAGCACCACCGGGCACCACAATAGGCTACGTCAAACAGGACTGGCACCCTTTCCTGCCCAAATTCACCATCCAGGGACCCCAAAAGGACAACCTGCTAAAAATAGAGGGGCCCTGCTTTGCCTGCAACTGCTGTGGAGATGTCAACTTTGAGGTAAGGCTTGAGATATTTTAAATACACTCATGGATGTGGTAAAGATGTGGTTTTCTTCTGCATACCCCATTGATGTTTTGTTCATTCAGACTTTGGTTGTAAGATCCCAGCTTTTCTGTAGCCTTATATTCTCTGTTTGAGACCATTCTCTGAAACTTATCTGGCACCTACAACAATGCCATGTCACTCAAATCACCCGTTCAGCTGCTCAGTTCTTCTTCTGCTGGTCTGTAATGAGTTAGTTATATTATGGAATTATGTCGGTGTTCGTCCGCATCCGTGCCCGTGTCCACGTCCGCATATCCTAGCTTTGAACGCGATAACTCAAAAACGAATTGCCGGATCAGTTTCAACATTTGCACACAGGTACATATCATGAAGATGCAGAACTGGATTGAGTTTGGTACATTGATTAATGATAATTAAGTAATTCACTAATTAATGTTTTGATGCACTTTTATTGAGCCAATAATCCTGCTGAACATAAACGAAATCGCATGAATTTTGGCACATTGATCCGTGCAATTGTATACTTCATGTACATAGGCACATTAAGTTTGCATAACTGGTAGTTTAATAGGTGTACCTAAGACAGTGGCCAGTGATCCTATGTAGAAGAATAGTCCATAACACAAAACAAACCTGTGCTTGACCTTCTCCTGTTGTCCACCAGTTGAAAGGAAAAGATGACCAAATCATTGGGCGCATCAGTAAACAGTGGAGTGGCCTTTTGAAGGAAGTCTTCACTGACACGGACAACTTTGGCATCCAGTTTCCATTAGACTTGGATGTGAAGCTGAAGGCTGTGCTTATGGGAGCATGCTTCCTCATTGTAAGTCGATATTTAAATCAAATTAACCCAAATCATGTAAAATGGACTAAATGTTCTTTCTTTCAAGGATTTCATGTTCTTCGAGAAGGTCGGCGAAGCAAACCAGCGCAGCACTGTGTTTTCATAATTTCAGATACTACATGGAACAAGGGCTTTTCTGTACTTCTTTTTGATAGATTCCTGCCAAAGAATTTTTTTACAATTATAATTTGCAACTCGAGCTTCAATACGCATAACATATATTCCTGTTAATGTTAATGTTAAGCCATCCTGATTTTCCCACCACTATCACTTTTTGTGCCTAGACAAAATGGAGGCGATGATGCATTGAATGTGTTTTTACCTTATACTGGCATTTAATATTTCTGCTGTAAGTGTAATCCTTGTGCCTTTGTTTCATATGTGTTACTTTGTACTGTACATTGAGTATCTACTAACTGCATGTAGAAAGATTAACACCTCAAAAGGATTGTTGGCTGCAGAATAATATTGGGTTTGATATGTGATGAGCACTTCCTGTTATAACCTTCCCCTTTCAGCGTCTGAAGTAGGCCAGTGTGTAAATTCTCTTTGTGTGGTTTAGTGGTTGCAAAAAAACATAACAAAATACGACTAAACTTTGACTTGTGACCTTCCTTTTTTCAGTCACTTGCATAGGATGTAAGCCAATATATAAACAGGAAATGATACAATCTAATATGTAAAAAATAGAAATGACAATATTTATCTTGACCTCAGTTTGGCTGGAAACCCCTGTCTGCCTGACTGTTTAAGGAAACATGTATCCTGAATATTTTAGATTTTCAGATGATTTTTATGACGGAAACATTGCAGGTTATAGTGGGCCAGTGTTGCATATTAACCCTTTAAAGCAGCTGTTCTACTGGAATATGCATTATCAGTAATGCTTTATAATAACTACACTCTATTTAGCAGTAATTTACAAAACTTTAAAGAATAAGCAGTTTATAGATACAGATGTTATCAAATTTGTATAACTCAAACAACTCAGTAGTTTTTATTAATGTTGAAGTAATGTTTAGTATATAATCTATTAGCTGGTTACTAATGCTCTAATACTTAACAGTGTGCAGTCATTATAAAGTGTTACTGCATTATCTTTATGTGTGTGCCATTAGTGACCTTAGACTGAAGTCCTCTCAGTTGTAGCCAGTAACTAATTGTCTTTTGTGCCTTAACAAAAATCCTGCCATTACCACTAAAACACTCTGACCTCCAAAGAGAACCTCAAATCAGCCAAAGCATGCCATTATTACTCGTTCGTCTGTTTTATATATAGCACCTACAGTATATTCAGCTTTTTTTTGTATATGTCAAAGTATACTGTATGCATGTAAAAAGAAATACACTCCTTAGAAATAAACACAGATTTGGGCAAGTTCTCATTGTCTCGAGTTTCTTGGCAACAGTGAGAGAATTGGAAAAGTTTGGGGATTGCCCTTAGACTCACACAACATCTGGTTTTACTTCGACGAAGGGAACCACTTCATAGAGAAATCCAGTTTTTTTATTACTTTTTTTACCCTTACTTCAAAATACAATAACATGTTAACTAAAGAAATAATTTACCATATTTAATGCATTTTATTCATTGTAGAGTTAAGTCTTTGTTGTGTAAAATGGTTTATCCTCTCTCTTGGTCCTAGTCAAATTCTCATCTCTTGCTCCACCTTCTGTGAAAAGGAGGAAATGCAAAACCCCCAGATTCGTAGCATGTCTGTACATGTCCACGTACCACAAAGAGGTTCTTCATGGTAAGGTCTGTGTACAAGCACTGTCCATTTTATTAGGTAGACTTAAAAATGGCTGCTATGGCCCATCATTTTACTAACCAGCAAATCTTGAGTCTGAATAAACTTGAAAGTGTAAAATAATGACTAATTTTCTAATTGCTAATTTTCAACAATTATTATCTGGATAACAACGTAAGCAAATTAGTTCTACGAATCATTGTAAAGGCCATAAGTGAGGTTGCTGGTTGAAATAAGCCAAATTATATCTACCTTTAGATCATCACAAACTTTCCTTTTATTTAGGTTCATCCATGAAAATATAGGAATACTTGTCACCAATATAGTTTTATAGTTTTTGTGTATTGCAGAATTAAGACTAAAATCTGAAATCGACAGTTTATTCAAAATATATACATCGGTACAAAAGGTGCTGAATAACACCTCATTAAAAGTATAAAAAAGTAGCCAATTGATGATTTTTAAGTCTTCATTGTCTGTGTACATTCACAGTGGTGCACGTTTTCAAAGCAGTCTGTAGTGAGCTGTGAAATCAAGTCCCTTTCTTCTGAGTTAACCATCCATAATATGTAGTATGTAACAAGCCAGGTCTATTCAAACCCGTCTTTCTGCGCCGATGGGGCCTGACCTGTCTTCCCGGGACCAGTGGAGCAGGTATCTACTGGCCAGCTGTAAGTTCCACTGGTATTTACTGAGGATCCTCACACAGTCTTCACGAGAGCAGAGGCTGAGCAAATACAACTGATCTATCTGTGGGACAAGGACAAAAGACATACAGGATAATGCATTAGCTTTATACGCAGTTAACAATAGCAAACACTAATTTAACCAGTGTTGGTCTTGGTTTTGAAAAGCAAATTAGTGGCATGTGTGTGTGGCATTTTTAGTTAGTTGCTAAGACTTACTAACCTTACTAACTAACCACTAAAGTCAGTGAAGTGTGATTCTATTGTTTTATAATGACCAAGCCCTTATGACAAAAACCCATTTTGCAGTGCTTGTGGGTTACAGACAGTCATATGGGTAAAACAGAACTATGCCCTTTTCTAACCAACCACACAGCTTTTACAACCAAAGCTAATTTGCAAAACCTGTCTATCATAATGTAAGCAAATGGTTTCTGTGAGTCACTGTAAAGTTGCATGGTCAAGAGGTTGTCCCTACAAAATACCATAGAATAATTTGGCATTGCCTATTAAATTGTGCTATAAATTCATGCAGGACTCGTACTATATCAGTAGAAGAAAAGAGGCTAACTCAACAGCTAATTACCCATGCCTGTTTATGATAATGTAAGCAAATTATATACAAAACAATATTTAAGTTATCTATAAATCTGAAAGCAGGCCAATTAAATTTGCCTCTTGGATTTTACAGAGCTTGTAGGATAGTATTGGTATCAAAAAGAAAACAATGTGAAAAGTAATAGTCATACAGGCAGAGACTGACCTTAAGCTGTTGCTCGGCTCTCACTGGATTCCAGTCACTTCTCTGCAGAGCATTATGAACCTCTTCTGTGGTCACTCCATGTACATTCTCCATAAGCTGTGTCAAGAATTTAAATATTTGAGCTCAAAAACAGTATTTCAAGTTAATATTATCATCTAATCTTTTCATAATATACCTGTGATACCAGGCTATCTTTGGCGCAGTACACGTGTGGTGTTCTTTCCCTGGGCCGCTCCCTCTCTCCCCTCTCACCGTCGTCCAGTTGAGGGGTGGAGCGAGCCAGGACTGCCATTTTAGCCAGATTACTTCCCCCTATGCCAAGCTGGGGTGGAGGTTGTGGCTGTGTTGGGGGTGAAGACAGGACACCGGGCTGAGGCCAGGCGGTACTAGGGGGCATCGGACGACCAGACGGGGAGGTACCAGGGGGCACCTGTTTAATCGAAGGTCTATGCTTCAAATTTAAACGTTTTAAGTTGGGTAGAGGTGGGCGCGGAGGTGGAATGATGCTAGCTTCACTGAATCTCCGCGGGTCCTGGGTTGTTACAACACTATGGGCCACCATCACTGGAGGCAGGAGTTTACCATGTTGGTCCACCCGCATCATCCCGACCGTTTGAGCTCGGGGCCTGCCTCCACCTAAGACTGACTCCAGGCTCAGAGACATTCCTAAGGACGAGAAATAGGTAATTATAGACAAATATAAACAAGATAACCAAACTCTTCTGGAGGTTAATTCAAGGATACAGCAATAAAAAGTACATAGTGACAGAATGTATTAAACGATTATTTTACGGCCCCATACCTCTGCCACAACTGCTATGACACCGAATATAAACAGTAATCAGGAATATAAATAGCTCTTGTTTTATTTTAAATTTTGATCTGTTTTTCTACTATTTCCCATTATGTGACTTGGCACTTTGCAAAAACGCTATGGGACTTTTTAAATTCTTTATATGAACTATCAGTATTGCTATCAGTCCATACCTGCCATTTTCTTCAGATTGGAGCCTTCCTTCTCCCGCGAAGGCCCTGACCTCCGGCCGCCACTATTGCAAAAGAGTTTTACAGGATCATTCAACACATCATTCAACATCATCATTCAACATCATCATTCAACATCATCATTCAACATCATCATCCAACATCATCATCCAACATCATCATCCAACATCATCATCCAACATCATCATTCAACATCATCATTCAACATCATCATTCAACATCATCATTCAACATCATCATTCAACATCATCATTCAACATCATCATTCAACACATCATTCAACATCATCATTCAACATCATCATTCAACATCATCATTCAACATCATCATTCAACATCATCATTCAACATCATCATTCAACACATCATTCAACAC
>JAVQKC010003975.1:0-10568 GCA_036025475.1 Philypnodon macrostomus
GTTTATCTCTCTCACAGTGGACATGCACCTACGATGAAAATTCCAGAGCCCTTCATGACTTCTAAGTGGGAGAAATAGCAAAATAGCAAGGTGTTCAAATACTTGTTTTCTTCACTGTACATACATACACACACACTTTTAGTCATGGTTTATTTAATTTGGTTGTATTCTTAAGTGTGTCAGAATACACAGTTCATCGCTAGTAGTTTGTGGGTGTGACTACACATGCATATGAACACCAATATCATGGAGGTAGCAGGCATAATATAAAAAGTGCTGTGGTTGTTGTTCTGACTGTCTGCCCATGTGTTGCTGATTCTTGGCTCTTGGCTGTTTGCCGCTGCCACACCTCTCTGTCTGCTGAAGGAGCGGTGTGTTGGAGGACTGTGGAGCATGTGACGGCTGCCTGAAAACACAGCACGTCTGCCACAATGTGTCTGATAAAACGTCCAAACACTTCACACGTCTGTCTGCAGAGGATACCAATATAATCATGCATTTGAGTGTCCCATATTTGCAATGTATCTTTTTACTATAAACATTCCATGCCTAAATATTTAGTTAGGTATGCTTTATTGTCCCTAGGGGAAGTCGTCCTCTCTAGATCTTGAGCCAGGACCTTGGTCAGTTACTTTGTTAGTTAGCTGGAGGATTAGCCTATTGGGCATATTTAGGTTGATGTGAAAGACTGGAATACCTGGGGAAAACCCACTGAGACACAAGGAGAACATGCAAATTCCATAAAACAACATGCATAAAAAAAGTTTAACTTTTAGAGGATTTCTTTGTGAAATCTAGTGAGTGATATTTCACTTTTAACTGAACTATTTGCTAACCAGTAACTGGCTAACAATTGTCTAGATGTGTATTTATATTTGTTCTGGCCACATTGTCATCCCTTTTCATAACCATAGCGTCCAAAGCACCTGTTGGCTACATAAAGTGGCACTGTTGAGCAGTCGCAAGTCCACTTTACATATATCAAATAAGAAATCATTTTGAAATTGCCATTGTGTGCCTTGAGTAGATCTCCTTGTTTTTGTGATGCTGTGTAATAAATACTTTGTAGGGTTTTGGGGACCCCCCTGTTATATATGCTGTCACGACATTCTCCTAAAACCATCAAAAAAAGCCTTCAAATGTATATTCCTGATTGTACCTTTTCCCCCCTCAGGTCCCTGGATGCCCCGCGGCGCCCCGCCCTTGGCCGTTCAGTGCTTCCTAATGGCCGGCAGTTGACCCCGCCCACCAGGATGACGCTGCGAGAGCAGCTCAGAGAGAAGATCTCAGCGGCCTTCTACCGCCACGGGCTGCTGTGTGCCTCTTACCCAGTCCCCATCATCCTCTTCACCTCCGCCAGCATTCTCACCTGCTGGTATGCCACCATTTTGAACAACATATATGTATTAGTATAGCAAGTAAAACTGTCTGGATTTATATGTAAGGTCATTTGAAGGAAGTAAAAGTGTTAATAATTTTAAGTTTGTTCAAGTCAGCTTCTTAAACCAACTTTACTCTTATTGCTGAGTTGCAGGTGACATCACTAGTGACATCTATAGCCCTATACATTTTAATGGGAGATGGTGGGATGGAAAATGACAGGGGGGTAATGGACCATTTCACTAATAAAAAAATTATCACATTCAACATTTGTGGATTTATTGGGGGATATTTCTTCATGAAAATCCCATAGTTTCTACAGAATTCTGGCCCCTGCCCCCATCTGAGGGTATGACATCATCACATTATAGATCCTGCAACCCAGCAATTGCTTTGCCATTACAAAAAATGATCAAAGATGATTCTAACCATTTATTCTGAGAGAGCTACAAAGAATTGGAAGTTAATCTAAATGCACTTTATTACACAATTCACCACTAACCTGCCCCCCATAATTTTTGTAGGCAAAGTGATAGGACAGAAGAGTTGTGAACTGTCTATGTGTAGAAACTGTCCCCTGCTGCCACCATGGTGCACTGTCCTACTCCGCATGCACACCCCAAAATAATAAACGGACATGGGTCAGAGAATTGTCCTGGCCATAACACTGAACTAGGCACCTGCTGTCTGCTGTCCTTAAACCACCTTACAGCAGGGGGAAGGGGGGGGTTGTGAGAAAATGACTGGGAATGGAAAGTTGCCCCCCCCCCCCATCTGTCTGTCATGAGGGAACCAGGCTGTACACAAAAGAGCCCTTTGTGGAAGTACAGTGACCTCTGAGAATACAGATGGGTTTAAAGTTGTAAGTGGGGAGGGAAGTTGTGTAATGCCCCATGCAATAAATGAAGAGGAACTGAAAATGTCCACGGGCAATTGAAGAGACTTTTTACAACGTTCTTGTCAATCAGGTAGTAAATGTTGTTGCATTGGCTCAGCATAGGAATAAAATACATAGCGACAGACTAAATACATATCTATTTGGAAATCAAATGAGCAAGATCAGTAGTAAACTTTTAATTAACAGTATTTTGTTAAAGCTTCAGTACCTGTTTAGTATTTTAGCTAAACACAGTCAATAGTACAGCATACCAGAAGTTATCTGAGAACATACGAGACTCTGAGACCCTCTTTGGCTGTATTACAGGGGGGTTTGTTTTTTAGCGCAGGGACAACCGATCACACGCACAAACTAGAACATACCAGGAATAATGTGAGGGAGCAGATGCTTTATTTAGAAATTCACAGCTTATTCACAGCTATTTTTTTTATTATCCTGATTCTTCTTGGGTTGTGTGAGACCATGACGTAGGGTTGAGAAGGAGGGGAATGGGGAGCGCATCATTCAAACTTTTAAACAAAAATTATTTTATTTTAGTGTTTTTCCCGCAAAAAATTGGGTACTGCAACTTTAATTAACTGTTACCAAAACATTTGATAATCAATATGGCAATATTTCATGAACAAATTTGGCCAATAATGATAAGCTATGTTTCTTGAAACTAACAAATCAAAGAAATAACTGTTGTATGTATTTAATAATTCACATGGACCTTTTGAATGGCAATTTCTTTCTCTGGCTGTTTCTAAATCTAAATAAAAATGATAAAAAGTTATTATGGAATCAAGTTGGTCCATGTCTGTAGATTGTTTGTGTGAACGCTATAACTCAAAAATGAATTGCCAGATCAGTTTCAACATTTGCACACAGGTACATACCATAAAGATGCCAAACTGTATCGATTTGGGTACTTCTACAATGAATATTAATTAAGAAATTAATTAATTACAAGCCAAAACTGTGAACGTAAAGTCTTTACTGGATCTTTTTCAACTGTTGCACACAGGTACATATCATGAAGATGCAGAACTGGATTGAGTTTGGTACTTTTCGATTAATGACAATTAAATAATTCACAAATTAATGTTTTGATGCACTTTTATTGAGTCAATAATCCTGCTGAACATAAACGAAATTGCCTTAATTTTGGCACATTGATCCGGCCAATTGTATATTTAATGTATATAGGCAAATTACAAAGGTCAAATAAAGAATCCCTCTATAGCATACCATGTTTATGACCCCTATGGGACTCTGGACACAGTGATTCTCCACAGTGTACCAAACATTAAAATATTATTATGGCCCCAACCTATAAAAGGAAGTCGACCCTTTTGGATTGACATTGGAAAGTCAGGTATATTTGACAGCCTCTAACTTACACATACTTTTACGCTCAAACCTGAAAAATACAACTTGCTGTCGGGGATGCGTTCACACCAAACGCGACAAACGCAAGATTTTCGCGTAAAAACTGTCGCGCAAAACCGTCGCGCAAAACCGTCGCGCAAAACCGGCGACAATTTTGCCGTTTGTTTGTTGATATTAATGATAATACAGAGACCAAGGCACAAATAGATTTATAGTATGAATAAACAAGCTGGTTTTGGCAACTGACAACATATCAACTATAAGCAAGCGAGCCTGGTTAGAAAACATGAGCAAAGGTACCAACTGTTAGCCATTTTATTTGATGTAGCATTTAGCTGGAAAAGGACTGTGGTCATCTACATTTCTGCAGTTCTAGTCCAAAAAAATCCCAAATTTCTCTAATTGACAAATACAATAGGTCATGTCTTTGTAGTTATTTTCTTGAGGGTGATTCCTCTTCCTTGCATTTCTCAGTTCAGACAGGTTGGAACCTAGTGACCAGCCACCTTTTGTAAATATAATTTATTTCTTGATTTTACTTTAGTCCCTCGTTTGTTCTCTACAGCAACATCAAATCAGACTTTGTGGGATACCACTTTGACCAATAGTAGTCAATTTTTCTACTGAATGCAGACTGCATTTTGTATTCTTCTTATTTTAGGAAACTTACACACTGCACCTTTTAAAGTATGTTTGTGCACCCATAGAGCTTTAATGTAGTCTGAAGTATATCATTCACTGTCTTAGACATTATTGATTCCATCTCAGATCTAATTCTCCGATCGGCTCCGAGTCCATTAGAATGTAATAACTGGTGTGGTCAATAAGCAGGAGCAGTACCAGTAATGTGCAGATTGAATGTAGGTTTATTAGAATGCCCCATTAAGTGCTGGAGGGACCGTGGCATGGGGAGTGGGCTTTGGGACATCTATCATGCTGTCCCGTGTGCAGTCAGCTCTGATGGGAACAGAATCAGGGACAGCGTGTCTCTAGTAAATTCATCATGGTTGTTTTTTTCATCGCGTTAGCATACTAAAGTACAGCATTACAATGTGCCCTGTAAAAAAAATATATCTAGATTAGTCAGGGCCATATATCGGCAAAACAACATTATGAAATTGCG
This sequence comes from Philypnodon macrostomus, assembly GCA_036025475.1. NCBI lineage: Eukaryota > Metazoa > Chordata > Actinopteri > Gobiiformes > Eleotridae > Philypnodon > Philypnodon macrostomus. The sequence goes on from JAVQKC010003975.1 coordinate 4,773, forward strand.
TTGGTCCGCGTCAGTGCCCGCAGCCGCAGATCTTACGTGTAAACACGATAACTCAAAAACTAATTGCCAAATTTCAAGTTTTACACACAGATACATATCACGAAAAAAAGTCAAATAAAGAATGCCTCAATAGCGCCACCATGTTTTTGACCCCTATGGGACTCTATAGACACACTTACTTTAACAGAGAGCAATGAAACTTGGTACAGTGATTCTCCACAGAGAACCGTATTTTCCGCACTATAGGTCGGACTGGATTATATGGCGGACTGTCAATGAATGGTCTATTTTCGAATTTTTTTCATATATAAGGCGCACTGGACCATAAGGTGCATTAAGCGAAACAAAACAGTCAGACAAGTCAGTCAGTCAAACTTTATTAAACGCGTTCACAATTACTCTCAACATTGTTCAAACCTTAATGAGCGTATTCACAATAACTTTCAACCTTGTTCAGTTGTAACACGTAACAATGATATGGCCATTTTGGGGTCATATACAAACACTAATAATAATACACTACTAATATTACAGTGAAGCATAGTACCGGTATGTTTTACTCCGCGACGCACCGAAGTCGTACTAAAACCTTTTGACAGAGCGCCTTGAGCGCCGTGTGACACAAAATCGCTTTGAGGTCAGTAAGCACAACCAGAATGAATCCATATATAAGGTGCTCCGTATTATAAGGTGCAAATATTGCGCTTATAATGCGGAAAATACGGTACCCAATATTATTATGGCCCCACCCTTCAACAAACACAAAGTTGGCAATATTGGATTGAAAATGAGAAGTCAGGTGTATTTGACAGCCTCTAACTCGTACATACTTTGCCTGATTAGGCTCAAACCTGAAACACCTTATTACTCCCCGACATTTGGCCAAAAACATCCTTCACAAACATCAAAAAAGTCAAATAGACCCTTCCCATGTTTGTCATGGTTTGGGCTGGGGCCTCTTAATTGCTCGTTAACAATATAAAAACCCTTAGAAATCACACAATGTCTGATTAAGGTACCATAGCAGTTGTGGCAGATGTATGGGGGCATTTCGCTGTTATACACCTTGCTGTCGGGTACGACAGCTTAGGCCTAGTTATTCTTTAAAGTGGCACAAAATGTTCCTGTAAAGGGGCACAATATGTCCACCAACACTGCTCGCTGGTGGACATTTTGTGACGCAAAACCACACAATTAATTTAAAGCAAAAAAAAATAATATCTAGATTAGTTCAAATGAGTTGAATTCATTAATCTTGATTTAAGTTGTTTATTCTACAAAGTGGAACAGAATGTCCACCAATGACAAAGTACAGTTGGCATACATTTTGAGATGCTTTAAAGCAGGGGTTCCCAAACTTTTCAAACTGGGACACCCAAAATAATGACAAGAGAGCCTTGAGACCTCCGGTCCACCGAAGAAGTAAAAAAATACAAATGTGCACAGGCCACATAGGTCTATTGTTTATATAAACACAGTTTAAATGCTGGTGTGATGCTTTTATCTCCATGGTTTATTTTGAAATACACTACAGTTATGACATGAAATTTAGTTTAAAAATTTAACAAAAATTTTTTCTGTAACTCATCTCATGCTTTATGAACCCCACTTTGGGAACCCCTGCTTTAGAGAAAAAAAAGGAATATCTGGATTTCTTACTATCATTGTTTTTTTTTATTGCATTTTTTTTTTTCAATAAATGATCTGCCAGTTGAGTAAGAAAATTGCACTTGAAATATGAAAAAGTAAATCTTATTCCACTGGAAGATAATGTATATATTAAATAATATACTAGTCAGAATTACATTGTCAAATAATTTAGCCATAATAAATAAATCTAAGCTTTTCAGACTTCCAATCCAAGTAATTATATCGGCAAAACAACGATATTATGGAATCATGTCGGTGTTCGTCCTCGTCCACAGATCCTAGCTGTGAATGCAAAAACTCAAACATATCATGAAGATGCAGAACTGGATTGAGTTTGGAACATCTTCGATTAATGACAAATAATTCACAAATTAATGTTTTGATGCACTTTTATTGAGCCAATAATCCTGCTGAACCAACTAATAAAATGTGTCTGTGGTGTTCCCACTGATTAGAAAGTGTAAGACATACCTCAGTATCATCACTGTAGATGTACAGCATGATGCTGATGAAGATGTCATGGGAGATGTTGTGCAGAGTAATGACAGGGATGTTGGGCATTGACTGCAGCTGACCGCCTTCACTGAAGTGATCATTAAGTAAGGCCCTGAAGTAGTCACTGCGACCACAGAAAAACGCCTGGGGACATAAGACACATTAATGGAGAGACCTTTGCAAAGACTCTACGACAGTCTATGTAGGTACCTTATGACACATGAAATTGTGACCATCCACTGAGAAGCAGATGTCCGGATATGTAGAAATGTTTTCAGCTCTGTTAAAGGGAAGTTCTCCAAATCCAAGCTGAACCAACACATACAAAAGAAAACATACCGTTTGTTATATAGACATCTAACATTACCTGCAATGTTCATACCTGTAACTCCACTGGATAAGCACTGTCTGCTAACTGAGCCAGCTCATCCTGTAGTCTACAGGTCTGTGGTTCCAGGCTCAGGACCTTCACACAAATGCCTGGTTTGTTGGACACTTTGATGGCAGACACAAGGTAGGAGTGTAAACTGTCACTAATCAATAGACAGTATTTAAAGAGAATAATGATAACACATTTAAGTATAGAATCTTACCAAAATCATAAACTTGTTTGCATTTATTCTCCAGCTCTTCAATCAGAACTGGCATTTTACACTGTTTCGCCAGACGCCTGCAGTCATCTAGAAAACTTATATCAATATCCATACGTCCTGTAATAAACATAAAATATTACATTTTTGTATCTAATATTAACAAAGTGCCCTAAATGCGTTGGTCACATTGGTAAGGTATGACTAAATACAGAAATAAATCACTGTACACTTTTAACTATGGATGGTCAAATTATATACATTAGAATTAGTATTACTATTACCAACCTGTGTAAATATATTGCAAGATTGCTGCAAATGCAGCAGGATTGATCTAAAAGAAGTGAAACAGGTTTTAGCCACTGAAAACCACAATGTCACAAAACATTCAAATAAAGAAAATAATTTCTACCAAAGGGTGTTTTAGTGTGATCAGGTTCTTTCCGTTCCATTTGGAGTCAAACATCTCAGAGAAGTACTCTGAGCGCACTCTGAGAACACAACGATGAGCTGATAAAGTTTGTCCATGAACCAGAAACTTCACATCACTGTGTTGTCCCTGTTCCAGCAAACTAAAAGCAGACAAAAACATGATCAACTGTAGAACAAAGGAAAATGACAACTTCTTCAGCTCTTATGGAGCACTAAGGCTCACGTGTTGAGAAAGTGGCTGAAGTCATCCGTCTGCATGGGGCGGGGGCCGATGCAGTTATAGTTTTTTAGATGACGTCGGATAGTATCGCTCAGAGAGCCGTACATGCATCTCTCTCCGTCAAACGTGTTGGCTTCACACTTAGCACCTGAAAACAATATAAAAAATCATCAAATAACACAGAGGATAAAACACTTTGTTGCTCACCAGTCTTACCTCTAGCCAACAAGTACTCGACCAGCTCTTCATGGCCACAGTGACAGGCATAATACCTGCAGGAGTATATACTTTAACTGAAGTATAGTTATATAGAGTTAATGACACAAATACATTTCTACAAAGTACTTACAGTGGGGTGCTGTCCCACTGATCTCTTACATTGAGTTCCACGTCCCTGTGTTCAACCAGATATCTAGAGACAATAAAATTATAATTATTCTTACACCAAAAATGGGAACTGTTTCAACATTTGTGTGAAGGTATAAATGTGGCTGTATGTACAATACTGCTATAACAAGTCAGATGCATTATGATCCTGCAGAGTTCCCTTGACAAGTAGAACTCGCTAAAGTTAGGTGTCACTAAGCAGTTTTAAGAGTTAGCGGTATCCTATGTACTTACACAGTAATAAAACTATAAGTACATTGTATTAACACTGTAATTATACTCCAAGTACACTGTTATTACATTCTTATTACAAAATAATTACAGTGTAATTACATCGTAGTTACATATTTATTACATCATACTGACTAGTAAATAAACTGTTATTACACTATTATTACACCCTTATTACATGGTAATTATATCTGTAATTACAGGGTAAGATACACCCTTATAACACTATAGTTACACTGCACTTACACTGTATTTTTACTGTCTCTAGGTGTGTTTTCGTGCAACTTTATGATCATATAAGTATTGTTGCTATAAAATGTATCTACAAGATGCAAAAAAATATATTTAAATACACATTTATCTAGTATTCCTATCGCACAAATAACTACAAAAAACACCAATACATAAATAATGGTATTTATAAAGCACATGATTTCATAACAGAATGTCCTGACCTGAACATGCACTGTATTTAACCACTTAACCAAGCATGGGGCCGTGGCTTTTCCCAATTACGATATAAGGGTGTAATAATAGTGTAATGACAGTTTAATTACACAGTTTGTATGACGTAATAAATATGTAACTACTTTGTAATTGCACTGTGATTATTTTGTAATAAGAATGTAATAAGAGTACTTGAGTACAGTTGTATTACTGTGGCCTGTATTGTAAAGTGTGTTGTTCTGCGAACTAAAGTGATATTGCAGTATTTGCGCCTCTACTGCGTCGACATAACTTGTCGTTACCTGACTCTGTAAATGTCACCCTTTCTGCAGCTTGCAAACAAATCGTGCACATCCATGTCGTCCTCGGAGACCTATGTCCTCTGTGATGCATCGAGACTGTCGTCTGGACGGTGAGCGAGTGGAGCCTCTTCTTTAAGCTTTAGTGCTCGAGGATAGTCGTATATCTACCAAACACACATTCTGTGGGGGTGTTGACGAAGAGAAGTCGGATGTTTTGGTCGAAGAGGTCCCAGGTCACGTGACCAGTGCTGCCTTCAAGTGCTGTAAAATGCTTCGGATTTCTGCCAGTTACAAACTGACGTCATAAGATAGCAAGAGATAGACGTTTGCAACAACCCAGAAAAAATGGCGTGCTAGCATTGCATTGTATGTATATGTATGATACATTGAACGCAACACGAGTGAATTTTTATATTTTCTTTAAATAATCATTACAAAACACAAACTTAAACTGACAATAATTGTTTATTTGTGTTGCTGAAGGAAATGTGCATATAAACACACACGATGCAAATATACACCAATAAAAACATGAAATGTTCTTCAGAATGTTAGTGTTCAGTCTCATGCAGTTGCAGTCTAGAGACCCGGTGTTTGAGAATAATGATCTGAAGTTGAAGTTTTTCTCGCTCCAGCAGTAGGTTCTCCTTTTGTAGTTTTAGCTTATCGCTTTGTAAGGCTAAGAGAACAAACTCAATGTTAACAATGTGCATCATATATCTATCATGAATGTGTAAAAAAGATTACTTGTTTTTAGAAAATTCTCCAATTCAGAAAATTCAGAAAATCTCATTAGATGCGGTTGTTTTTCCGCGCTGCTCTACCGCGGAAGCTGAACGCAGAGCCGCGTGTGGCGACACCCTGCCTGCGGGGTACTGCTGCTTCGCCCTGTGTTGATTATGTTTAAAATAACGTGGAGATATGAGCTTATTTTGGCGTAAAGGGATGAATAAAGCATGCCCTTGATTGGTGGGCTGTACAGCGATTAAATATATGCGCTTTTACCTAGTTTGGTCACGTGACTTTTGTTTTTCCTCACGTG
>JAVQKC010003982.1:0-11867 GCA_036025475.1 Philypnodon macrostomus
ATTGAATTTTGAGTTTTTTTAAACATGTTTTGCCATATACAGTGCATTTAAAATGTGCAATAAAACATTTTCTCAAAGCTCAAAACGCTTGTTTATTTATGTTATTTAATAAAAAAAAAATCTAGTATCTCTTATTAGATTAATCGATTAATCGAAAAAAATAATCGCTAGAATACTCGATTACTAAAATAATCGATAGCTGCAGCCCTATTTGTATGGTACAATTCATACAGTTAAAGTAGTGTCTAGAATCCACTTTACACTGAATCACTTTCCATCACTGTGGCTCGACATACTCAGCTCCCCAAAACATCCAAGGGATCAACAGCAGTAATGAAGGCATCCATAGACACAGCTCACGTGGCCCGACACACACAGCTATAAATGAACTCAATAGATCTCACATAAACACTGTAAGGAATGGATTTACGCTGGCTAATTCTGTCAAACTCAACTGCCTGAGCTTCACATGGTTCAGTGTGCTTCAGCCTCTGAATGTGCAAAGATGACAGTAAATTGATGCAATAGATGTGGTGACCTGGAAGACTCGAGGCTCATCTGCATATTAATGAAAGAGACCCCAGTATTTCCAAAATGGGGGATGCACACGCTCTGACTAAACTGCACACAAATCCAAATACAGTTCTGGGAATATTCAGTGACATTAAGAGCTTTAGCGAACATAAATGAAGCACCCATGAACAAATGATATGAGTGTGAATAGTTACAGTATTACGTAGTCATTTTGACGTCTTCCACAACAAAGTCCACACGTGTCTGTATGTTGATTAACAGATTAACAATTGTCCACCATGTCTGCTTTTTAACTGCTCTTTATAACATTTACATGCAAAATTCATTCACCATTGCTGTTGGAATATCAGCAAATGCAATATTTGTATTATATCTGAATATATTGCAATGACACCATGGTCTTTAATCTGACATAGATTTATATTTTTATCCTTGAATAAATATGTCACATTTTAGTCATGAGTTCCTTAATTTAGTCCTATCCTTGTTTTATTCCTTGATTAGTCTTGAGTTTTGATTTTGAAGGAAATATTTCTGCATTCGAAAATTGCCAAAATCTAGAAATCACAATATTCTAGATGGTTATCAAATGTTGAATGCTTTTCTTTTTCTTATCTTGTGCAGATCATTTTAATCTAGCCATTTTTATAGTCTTTTTCAACAGTGTACTGTATGTGTTACCCAGACCAGAACCACTAATAGTTTAACAGTATTTGTCTCATATATAAATAGAGATGGCCTCTCTGTCACAACTGTTGTTAATGTCCAGGAAACATGCTCTAGTGCTTCTCTGTCCAAACATCTCCATTTACATCATCTGCCCGCTGTACCTCAGGCACACCCAGGCCTAGTTCCTGTTTCTGGACACACATACGCAACAGTTGTGTGTGTCATCATCAGATAGACTCACAAATCACTTCTGGTGATGCTGAGATTGGCTGTGGACTTGTGCTTGTGGTGTGGGTATGTACTGTTGTTGCTGTTAATTTGAACTGGGTCAACTTGTGAACTAAATCATTCTCATCCAATGTGTGTGTTAAAAGGCTGCATCATTGTGGCAATGCATAAAGTGTAAAATGTGAAATGAACTCAACTTCTAAGAAATATAAAGTAATTCAAACTTAGACTCCTATGCTGCACCAACAAAAATTACAGTAACGCAGTAAATACAAATACAGTAAATGTAATGTTGGACAATCATAATCTATGCTTAATATGGATGTCGTGTGTGTACAGTTCACTTAAAGGTCAAAGATGCAGCACAATGCAATGTTGAAATGTCTTCATCAAAATATATCTCTGAGTTTTGCTGCAGATGGGTGTTGGTCGTCAGTGTTGTTGAAAAGACTCAACCAAGAGTTTCTATACATAGAGAGATTTTGGTATGTCAGGGTCTGTGGACATGAGATCCAAAGTCCCACCTTGGTTGCTAATCCGCAGTTTATTACATGTCCTCCTGTTGGATCACAAATAGACGTGTGTTTACTGGATAGATTACATCAGCTAGTACAACCTTTCATCTTGAGCTAAAGGTGCTATGTCTTTGGGATTGTTTATTTGAAGAAGCGGTGTCCTTTGCAAATATTTCTGTTAGGACATGACCTTATGTTTATTTTTATTGCTACAGTGAAATAGAAGAATCTGGGTGTACACTGTTACACCAATAGGGTGTGGTTAAAGGACAATACAACTAATAATAGTTTAGTAATAGAAAACACCCACAGTCTCTACTATAGTTTTACATTCATGTGTTGTTATTGAGGTCCTTGTACTCATCTGCTGCAGCGTATAAGTTGTCATTGGTGCTGCATTTTCTATCCTTAGGGAAGTATGTTGTGAGAATTGAGCAAGTCATTTAAAATATTGCAAAACCCATTGAAAATTGCTGGTCATTTGTATTCAACCGAAATGCATACGTGTAAGGATGCACAGACGTATCGGCCCAAGATCAGTGTCGGCCGATATTGATGGACATTGTTAATCTGTTGTTCTTAAAGGATCATTTCGAATATTTAGGGTTAGAAACAGCCAGAGTAGGAAAAGACAATTCAGGGTCACACGATCCAATAAAAATTATATTTATGGATTAATAAATACAATTAAAGCAGATTTTTGTTTATGTTGATTTCTCAGTTTCAAAAGACATAGCCTATTAAAACATGTTTGCAAAATATCGGTTTCGGAATCCCTCCCGTGGACCCACCACCCGCGGGAGGTACCATGGTGCAATGATGATCAGGCGGTGGTCGAAGGCGGGAGTTCCCTGCTTAGACTGCTGCCTCCGCGACCCGGTTTCGGACAAGCGGAAGAAAATGGATGGATGGACGGTATCGGAATCGTTATCGGCCAAATTGGTAATTAATATATCGGAATCGGGATTGGCCAAGAAATTCCATATCGGTGCATCCCGACATACATGCCTTTCTTGGGTCTTTAAAGGACACTCCCCCTTCATCTAAACTGGCAGTTTATCTTACACAATGCTTGGTGTTGCACTATGTATCTTTTTGATTGTACAACATTGTTTTCAAAAGATCACATTTTGTAATTCCTGCTGGACATCCCGTATTTAACAACAGAATGCTCCTGGAATCATTTTTGGCTTAAATAAAAAACAAATGAAACTCAAAGCGGGCACATGACACTTTGTTTGTTATCGCAGTCTCTCTGATAGCACATGCACTCACAGTTTCCACGAGGATGTATCTGGTCGGAGCAGAGCAGATATCAGTCAGATGTCCGTGTCAGGTCTCTGGAAGTATGTGCAAAGCAAAGGAAATAACTGCATCTAACTTCTTTTGTTTTGTCCTTGTCTCGGTCACTGTTGTTGAGAGGTCCAATGCACAAAACATACAGTCATGTGTCATTTTACGTGCTTCTAGGGACTTTGTTGACTGTTTTAGCTAAGTGAGGACATTCATGTTTTAATGAAGGTGTTACAGCATAAATATGACATTTTTTCCTCCTGTTGTTGGAAAAATGTCTGTTCCAATTCTGGTGAAGGAGGGAAAACATGACTAATGCATTTGTGTAGTTACTGTGGGCCACATTAGTAACTGGCCAGTCTTGGTCACTGAAAAAACCTTGGTGCAAAATGGGACCCTTCTGAGTAATACGCATGGGCTCGTCCAAACAGTTATATGGTTTAAGATTTCACAATTGTCTACAAATGGAACTTTCTAGTGCATCAGTGTTTTGTTTGAATCTGTGATGAAGTTTTTTTGTGTGGCTTTGTTAGAAAAACATTGAACTTTTGTGTTTAAAAGTCATTCAAGCTGTTATCATTAGTAGTAAAGTAATTGGTTATGTTACACAAAGTCTCTTTGTCCAGAACACTTGAGTCATGTACTTAGTGTGAAGTCATCTTTCAGCAGAACTCTCTTCTTGTTAATACAGCTGTCACTGTGAATGGTTTACAGAGAGTGGCAGCTGGCCAGAGCTGTACTAGAGCGACCTGAGAGAAAGTTAGGGACTGTTTACGACAACAGACAATAGGTAAAAGAGAAACTTAAGTGAATTGAACACAATCATGAGAACATGAGACCAAACATATCACAGTGAACATGAGACCAAACATATCACAGTGAACATGAGACCAAACATATCACAGTGAACAGGAGACCAAACATATCACAGTGAACATGAGACCAAACATATCACAGTGAACATGAGACCAAACTAAACTAGGGATATTAACGGGTTTGTTTCAATTCTTCTGCCTTGGTCAGTTAAACAGAAAACACATGTTCATGCAGAAGAATGTTCAATATTACTCTTTCACTAATATCGAGTATGGCCGCCCCTGACACGGATCAATGCCTCAGGACGTCGTGGCAACTGTCCACAAGCTTGTTGATGTCATCTCTTCAGTCAGATCCTGGGCTACTTCCCGTAATCTCTGAGGAGTAGGTGAATAATAATAAGGAAGGAATAAGGTAAATATTGATGAACATAATTAGGAATAAAAAGAGGAATGATTGGAACTTTATGGGCAACAGTGTAGGTCATCTGGCTTTTTTGTTTTATCACCTTACAAATAGGTCACATTTTATATAACAGCAATGCAACACAATGAAAACAGTTGTGATAGGTACAGCCATAATAGGACTAATATGTAACTGTGTGTAGGGCTGGGCGATATGGTAAAAATATTATATCACAATTCTATTACGATTAAGGTCACAGGAAACTACTGCTATCAGTGTCAGAAAATCACAATTAAACGATCTTCCCAGTTTAAGCCAATTCTCATAACTTCATATCACATATTGCGTGACTTATATAACAGGGTTGACGGGCAGTGGACAGTCACCTCTGAATCAAAGTGAGACCGATGCAGTGGTCAGTTGGAAATACTGTTATGTAAGTGTGCTGGTTCTCCTCTAGTCGCTCCTTATCGCACTCACAGAAAATGATTAGTGTCAAACTCAGTACCTGGCTTATGGTTCAGTGATGTTTATGCTTTGACACATTCAGGCTTACATTCCTTTAACACAGAGAACACATGTTTGGAATCTTAGCGTGAGTCCTTATAACATCAACGGTCTTTTTGATTGATCTAGTAGCTAATTAAACGGTATCTGCATCCAAAAGCTCAGTTCAAATCTGGCTCACAGCAGTTTGCAGTAATTTAGTAGTAGTAGTAGTTTTGTAGTTTGAACCATCAGCATAAGTGTGTTTTACTCCAGCTATTATCCAAACTCTCAATCAGCCAATAACCTGTCATGAGTTATACAGTTATTGTTTACTTGTATGTCGTACATCTGTATCAGTTGTTTTTATGTGTCCAGGCACATTGATGCTATCTTTAGTCCCATTCCATGTGTGTTGTCCTGGTGAGGCGTGAGCAGACTGGTGTTGACACAGTTGGCTTTTTGCAGATGATGTTATCAAGGACAGAGCTACACTGCCTCATGTAGCCCCAGACCACTGCATCGACCAATGTACAGACGAGTTCCTAAAGTACCATGCATATATGAAGTGTCGCTAATGGAACAACTTTAAATAAATTAATATAATAATTTTATTGCGCATGTACAGACATGTGGCCAGTACAACAATATGAATATATATGATTTAATTTGATTGTAAAGAATGAGGTAATGGGTTATTTATTATTTGTATGGCTGGCTTGGCTCAATGGTCGATAACCAGAAGATTGGCTGTTCGAATCCGGCTTGAAACTGCACTGTTGTACTGTACTGTTGTTGTGCAGGTGTTTTGGGCAAGACACTGCTCCCGTCTGGCAATGCGGTTGAGCAGCACTGGAGCCTCGCTGCTGCTGACAGCCTTGTGCCTGTGTTTCTCTATAGTAATCCAATTGAAAATAAAATATGGGATAAATCCTTTTATAATAGCAATATGCTAACTGTATTTGGTTAAATAGGCATTTACCATCCCTGTAGGCTCACTTTAAGTGTAAAAACATAGGCGATGGGTCTATTTTCAAAAGTGAAGCCTGGTGCGCTGTTCGAGACGTGTGCCTCGTGCCCCAGTGTGGCCGCTCCGCTAACACAGACGTCTATGGGTGCGTAAAAAACAGAGGTGAAAACACATCCAGTGTAGCTGGGCCTAAGCCAATATCATTATTATACTGTCTGTATTTTTCCCACAATTACAGACATATGGAAAATGGTATTGAAAGGCTTTCCTCATCATGAACTGAAATGGTTCAACGATCTATGAATCTATGATAATACCAGATGCAATAACATGTTTCTGTCTGTTTTTGTTGTAGTTTGTGAGACGGTGCTCACTGAAGCGATCCCAGAAGAGGTAAGTCCTTTACATTTTGGACATTTCAGTCTTTTCGTACCTGCTGCTAATGGCAGATATGTGCCACTACAGCTCTGTTGTTGAGTCATTTTACAACACAAGTGAAGGAACATGAAACAGTTAAATGTAGTGTTGAATGAAGTGGAAAGTTTGGGTGTGTTGTTGAAATGCCGCCCACTCTCCTGGTTCCTTCAAGGACAGAGCACATAAATCTGTAAAAAAAAAAATAGTTTTTCTTCCTTTTTTATAACCTTACTGTTGTATGATGACTGTCAAAAGGCAGAGCCAATAGTTATGGGAATCTCTATTTTTGTTTTTGCAGTACAACTTTACTAATTAGCCATATATGTGATTGTTATACCTTTTTAACTTTAGGTACAAGGCTATTATTGTAGCCAGGCTTTTAGGCTTGTCTAGTCCAGTTACATTATAGAAGAAATCAATTGGGAAGGATTGTGTCTGAACATGGTCAGACATTTGTATTCATTTTTCAACATGCTCTTTTGTACTGTTGAATTGAAGCATATTGAAACACTCACATAATCTCTCATTTGGATGTTTAGAGACTCCCATCAGCGTCAGTCTTTCCACAGTACTGATGGTAGTATAGCAACAGTTGAGTTTGACTGCTTTTCTCAATTTCACAATCTTTGTTTTAACTAAGCATCTTTACAGATAAACAGGGAATTTAGTTTTACATTCTATCAGTGCTTCTTCATTCCCCTCCATTTTTTACACTTTTGAGATTCCCTTCTGCCAGATCTAGTGTTTCATGAATGTTTTATTATGTGTTGTGTTATCTTAATGAGACTTTTGCTTTGATAATCTATTTACTATTACTTTACCATGAGTTAAGCTCTTGCAGTGTTGTTGTAGTGTTTTCTCACTTACAGCACAGTTTATTCATCTGACTAAACCCATAATACTCAACAACACAAAGTAGATTAACAGCTGCTGATGTAATCCGCAAATTACTATCTCTGTGCTTTAATAATTATTTGATCTCACGTTAATACTTACGTATATAAGGGCGGGCAATATAGCAAAAACATTAAATATTTTTCTTAAACCAAATGCATGATACAGAACTACTATGTTTAACTGCAAATAATTAACCTGACTGGCAAATTTAAGCCTTCTACTGCAACAAAGTTATGTATATCATGCTTTTACTACCATTGTCTTTGCCATTAAAATGATTTGAGCATAGACTTCACTATATAGAACAACACCATACTACAAAATGTCCAGTTTGGCATGTAAGGTCCTATTGTAAGCCCATATAATATCATCATATGTATACACCCCTATCAAAAAAACATTACTTATTACTGTAATGTAGTAATATAAATAAATAAATATGATGCAAAGAAGTGGTATAGTTCTTAAGGGGTGTACTGCAGCAACAACAGAACAAAATAGTATTAAGCCAGGAAACTGTATATTACCCAGGTCTAGTGTTTCTGTAACCAAAAGAGAGAACACAAATCATAAAAAGATCAAACTGCGGCACAGAGTTGCACAATATTATCTGGTGTTAAATTCTAAACTTCTGTCGATTTGTTTTGGTTTAACATCTGGGCTATAATTATTGGCTGTTCGTGTTGGTGTCTTATTGTTTAAAAGCACATACTTCAGTAAGACAAGCTGTCCTTTCGTGGCCCTACTACAGATACATCAGGGTTTTTTCTTTGTATCTTCAGCCTCCTCATCATTAGCATTCACATTAGCATGTCCTCATTAGCTTCCTTCTGTTAATCCCATAAGATTAATCATTTTAGTAAAATAAGAATTGGTGCTGACCTACATCCATTACAACCATGACTGTACACGGACAGGACTTTTCAGAGGAACTAGATATGGCTTAGACCTGGTTCAGATCTGGTTTAGACCTAGTTTAGTACCCAGTTAAGCAATCATAACCATGGATTTATACGGACTTCTGACGTCCGTCTGGTTTAGACCTAGTTAATACCCAGTTAAGCAATCAAAACCATGGATTTATACAGACTTTTGATGTCTATCTGGTTTAGACCTAGTTAAAACCCAGTTAAGCAATCAAAACCATGGATTTATACAAACTTCTGACGTCTATCTGGTTTAGTCCTAGTTCAGACCTGGTTTAGTCCTGGTATGATTGTAAGATTGTAACTCTTGATAATGGCTTTAAGTTTACATATTAATAAATATTAAAAAATCACAGTGTTCCGGATCTCTGTGCCCTCAATGGTGTGTACAGTCATGACCACAACTGCTCTTATCTTTCAAACCACAAACTTTCCTGTGCAAACACTTATGGAATTTGATAAAGACCACACTAGTTAATATTTAAGTAAATAGTTTATAAAAAACAGATGTAGTGTTGTGTAATTCTTTGACTCTTGACGTGTGGTTTGGGAGCTGGTGTGTTCTCCGCTAAAAAGGTTTAGTACTTTGTCCCACATTTACTGCAAAGATGGACTGCAGTTGTTGGCCAAGGCACCGATACAGATTCAGTGAAAGACTATGGGCATAAAGCCAGGCCCTGTGTTTTCTAGAGGGCGTAACTATAAAGCCTGCTCTACTTGGCCGGTCTTTGGTGTAAATCATAAAAAGGCTGAGCACATCTGACACTATTCTGTAAAAAGATGTTCAGCCCAGCCCTTCAGCACAACCACATCTGATACGGGGATATTCTCGATCCCCTGTCTGATGTAGTTAATATTTCTATGAAAACATTATGCAGTGCAGAAATTCCATAAAATATAGGGCTCCCATATTTGGATAAGGTTATGTTATAATTTTATTAGACTTTTTGAAGAGATACAAGGCTCTGGGCTAACTGGACTGGGGCAAAAACTTAACCTACACCTGGTCTAAACCAGAACTATTATTACAATGTACATTTCTGTCAGAAGGAAGACCATTACAATATTATAAATAATATAGTAAACAGATTCTGATAAAGTGCTATATGCTGCACATTGTATTTGAGTGAAAGTGGGCGTATCTCATATAAAACAGTAATGAGGACGTGTGTGGTGTTTTTCATTTGCCTGTCTGTCGCTGCTTAAAGAACATCATATATCTTAACTGTTCTTATGTCTGTCTGTGTGCCAGTGTTTTGTGGTTGTGCTTGTCTTTGACTCACATCACAATCATTGAGCACATCCCAATAAAACGCATGTGGTCACATCTCATACAAACCAATAGACACATATAGACAGCCTTATTGAATAGATGGTGTTGCTTATTTACCACTAATAGCCACCTAATAGGTTGCATACATTCTATAGCCCTGTATGCTGTGAGACTTCGAGGTCAGGCAAAAATTCTTCTGCTGCTAAAGATGAGTGAATATGCATATTATTATTATTACTTATACAGAAGACTACTGCTATCAAATTCAATGTACATCCAATTCAGTCTTCTTCACAATACTTAATACTTGTTATTTTCCTTTAATTAACATGAATAGTGGCATTGTTACAGTAAAAATGACGGAGAAGAGCATACAGTAAATGTCGTCATGACTTCATATCACAATACAATCTTTTATCACCATATCGCACACCTTGGCTATATACACTATATGCCTTTACACTGGCCCGTACAGTGAGAATCTAACACACAGTTACTTTGAGCTCCGATGGCCTTTGAGTCTTTTGTAGTGAGGGGCCACAAACAGCGGCTTTGTGCTCTGAAGCTGGGAAAGCTCGATCCTGACTCACACACATTCATGTCACATCAGAACACTACTGGAGCCTCAATGAGCTGATTCATTATAACCTCACCATGACACTGGACAGGGATGGACAGCAGTGAAAGGACACTACTCTGACCTGACCTGACAGCATCCAGGTCGCTTAATCTCAAGGTTAGAATGTTGTTGTTGTAGTTGTTGTTGTTGTTATTGTTGTTATTGTTGTCGTTGTTGTTGTTGTTGTGGACAATTCCTTAATTAGGCCCTGGACCTTCTTGGACCAGTTACTTCTATAGTATAGAGGCGGCAGTGGCGCAGTGGGTAGGCGCTCGCCCTTAACCTTCAACCAGAGGGTCGGTGGTTCAAGTCCCCGTCCGAGCGCCTACTGTCGTTGTGTCCCTGGGCAGGACATTTAACCCACATTGCCTATGAATGAATGTGGTTGTGATTGGTGGTGGTCGGAGGGGCCGTAGGCGCAAACTGGCAGCCACGCTTCTGTGGAGTAAATGAGTAATACAAAATATATATATATATACACACACGTATGTGTGTATATATATATATACACATACATACATATATATACATACATATGTATATGCACTTTGAGAAAGCCATGGGCAGTGTAAAGCCCAATATAAATCCAATTCATTGTGTTTGTTATATGTGTTTGTTATGCATGTTTGTGTGTTTGTTATGCATGTTTGTTTGTTGTGTGTGTTTAAGTGTGTTATAACTGAAACATAAAATAAACAAACCAGTTAAACCCTATTTTATTTCCATTTATTGTAACGAAAACAGAACTTTCAAAATCATCAAAATCATCACAATCATCACCAGGGGCTCACGTCCAAACTGCATTTATCTATTTTATAAATAAAAAAATAAAAAAAATAATCACCAAATCTGGATATGTTTGAATTAAACAGAATAAAAGTCATTTCATCTTTGATTTCAGCATCAAACGTTTTGATCCATTAGTTTATAGTGATTTAAAATGAGAAAACATAATAGAATTTATCGATGGCTACAGTCGAGCTACAGTCGAGCTACAATCACAGCAAACACTGAGAAAACATACTAAGAACACGTATGAACAAAACCATTCTGTTAATATGGTATAGGTTCTGAACCAGGACTAGACCAGGACTAGACCAGGACTAGACCAGGACTAGACCAGGACTAGACCAGGACTAAACCAGGTCTAGAGCAGGACTAAACCAGGACTAAACCAGGACTAAACCAGGTCTAAACCAGGACTAAACCAGGACTAGAGCAGGACTAAACCAGGTCTAAACCAGGACTAAACCAGGTCAAATCCGATGTAAAATGTTGATGTATACGTTGGTTGAACTGATGGCCTTTTGTCCTCGTTCATGAGAGGACTCCAGATTCCGCTCACACACACAAACCTAAATGTTGAACTGGATTGTGGATCATGGTTCTTTGTGTGTGGAACCTCACTGAACACACATGGATTCAGCCAGACGTCACAGATGATTCATACGTGTTCTCATTACGTTCCACTCAATTAAAGGCAAACAAACACATTTAAGTCTTAAAAACAGGAGAGGTCAAACAGCAGGGCGTTAAGGTGGACTGGTTCAGACCTCTCTGGTGGGACTCTCAGGGAGCGGCAGAGAATCGACTGAAGACTGATCAGAGTCTGGGAGAAGACTGACTTTATCACTCCTGAAAAAATATATGTACAGTCAGTAAAGAACTGTCGTCCCCACACCAAGGTGTACGTCCGCCCCGTACGTCCGCCCCGTACGTCCGCCCCGTACGTCCGCCCCGTACGTCCGCCCCGTACGTCCGCCCCGTACGCCCGCCCCGTACGCCCGCCCCGTACGCCCGCCCCGTACGCCCGCCCCGT
>JAVQKC010003995.1:0-13940 GCA_036025475.1 Philypnodon macrostomus
GATGTACCAAACTCAATCCAGTTCTGCATCTTCATGATATGTACCTGTGTGCAACAGTTGAAAAAGATCTAGCAAAGACTTTTTGAGCTATTGCATTCACAGTTTTGGCCCGTTATTAAGTAATTACTTAATAAATATACAGTTCGGCGTCTTTATGGTATGCACCTGTGTGCAGATGTTGAAACTGATCTGGCAATTCGTTTTTGAGTTATCGCGTTCACAGCTAGGATCTGCGGACACGGACGCGGACGAACACCGATGTGATTCCATAATATCGGCGACACGCTGTTTTCGCCGATATAACAAGAGAAGTATGCTGCATATGGGGCTGCTAAAGAGGAACCAGTGATGGTTCGAAACCCCACCCGATGTGTCCCTGGGCAAGACACTTAACCCACATTGCCTATAAATGAATGTAGTGTGTGATTGGTGGTGGTCTGAGAGGCTGTAGGTGCAGATTAGCAGCCTCACTTCCATCAGACTGCCCCAGGGCAGCTGTGGCTACACAAGTAGCTTACCACCACCAGTGTATGACTGTGGAGTGAATGAATAACACTTTTGTGAAGTGTCCAGAAAAGCGTTATATAAAACCAACGCATTATTATAATCTTGATGAGTACGCTACCAAACACTGAGGTGCATGCTAAACTCATATCTAGGTTAACACATTTTGGTCACTGGATTTATTGTGTGTGTGTGCGTGCGTGCGTGCGTGCGTGCGTGTGTGTGTGTGGGTGTGTGTGTGTGTGTGTGTGTACGGTATATATAACCTTTTTGGACAACTTCAACAAACTGAAATGTATTTGTTGATCCTGCAAAATGTAGAGCATGCGAGGGATAGGTGATGTCCTTGTGTCTATGAGTCACTCTATGATTCACTCACAACCAACCACAGACAGAAAAGATGGACAGACGTAGTCAATACATGAGAAAGGATGGCCTCAAATCAATACCGTGAAGCTATTTCCAACACACAACACCATGTCTTTCATTTCCTCTCATGTCAATGGCTCGGTGTGTCTCTAATTTAGTTGCTTGCTTCACTTCACATGCAGCTAAGGGTTCAAAATAGCTACAGACCACCTGATGACAAAACCGCAATCCGATTGGCCGCAAAGAGGGAGCGAGACCCCGACAGTGTCATAGTAACCAACTCTCTGAGATTATTAGAGGCGAAGGGAAGGGGAGAGGCATACAACAAGACAAGATGGGAATCGATACAGTGGATAAAACACCCAGAAGTGACATGAGTGATTGGGAAACTGCATGAATGCTTTTTAGTGTTTGATCAATTGGCTTTTCTTTTTGAGAGCGCTGTCAGTAACTAGAATCAAGACAATACATTACTGCAAATATATCTACATTTAAAAAGGCTATATTATCCCCAATATCCGTATTACAAAAATATCAATCTATAATGCAATAACGCCATGGCATAGACATAGATTTACTGTTTACTATTATAGCCTTGAATGGAATTGTGTTAAATGTATATGTAACAATGTATTATAAAGTCATAATTCTAATCATGATATCATAATTTCATAATTAAAATACTGTCTTCTTCATGGGAGCTGTTGCTTTCTCTCCACTAAAAAGGGTTTGATTCCCTTCAAAGCCTAGCTCCACATCAACTTTACTACACCAGCTAATGCAAACAAGTAGCTAGATAGGGTAAAGTAAAGGTAAAGTAAAAAAAACAATTTTCAGCGCCTGAGAAGGTCAGCGTCTCAGCATACAGGATCACTTAAACCTGCGTGAACTACTGGTATGTTTTTTGATGAAAAAACATTATGGCATGATAGAAAGCTCAAGTCACGTTAGTATAATGGGGCCCCTTTAAACCAAAGTGTGAATCGCAAGTTCGCACTCGACAAACACTCCAAAGGTGCGAGACAGAAGGCTTCAAATGAAATGGAAATGGAGCTACTTTGCATGCATATAGACAATATTATTAAACAACAGGGGGTGTATTTCAGAGGTAATGATATGAAGGCGCAAAGGTGGGAAAGAAATAGGCGAGCAATAATGAAAGTTGAAAAGTGAACGCCTGCAGCGAGTTGTTTCGTCTGTCGCAGTAGCTTCTGAGAATGGGTTTTCAAAAGTCTACCTAATTGTTTGAAAAATAAAATATTAGGATAAGCAATTAACTAAAAGAATCTAATGAGGTATGTTGGCTGAATTTCTCTTTCACTATCAGCCCAACAGCCATATACTCAGAAGCTGACCACTAAGCTAACAAACAGATATGTGGTTAATATATCATCAATGCTGCTTATCTGTAGCTAGTTTGAACTTAATCCACTTTTGAAACATATCCTACTTGCTCATGTCTACAGATAAAATTAGATGCTAGAAAAAAATGATGCAAAAAGTACCAAAGTACCAAATTCTCAATCATCCAGGTCAGGTCTTGAATCTTTTGACATTTGGTTTATCATCCAAGGGACCTCTTACTGACAGGATTGCCAAAGTCCATTGAATGACATATCTTCAATAGTATCAGAATCTCTCATCTCTAAAATAGTTTATCAAAAAACATATCCTTTAATTTTGCTGTTCAACACGAGGCATCAATGACATCAAGTGTGAAACGATAACAATTCGAGCTAACACTAATCTAAACTTTGATCATTAAACCCTTATGCTTATCAGCCCAATGTTAGATTGTAACTGAATCAAAGGGAAATGCCATAATATTAGAGATCTGTTGTCATATTATCTTCCATCTCCCTCTGTCTCTAAGCTACAATCTTTATTTCATCTATAGCTGTATGTACTTAAAGAGTATTCACGTCACATCCGGTCAAAGATGAACTTACAAAAACATCAAAAGAACTGCTTTGATTTCGAAAAGCGACTTCCGCAACAATACAACCGGGTTTATTGTCTGAAAAGTACAGGGTCGATGGCTGTAGAATCGTCACGTCCTTTTTATTTTCTGTCAGAGCATCAGCGTCATGGCAACGGCTCGAGACAGAGCAGATGAGTCATGGGCTGAACCTGTGAGAAATGACCATTTTTAAAAACAACGTGAAAAGAAGGGAACTCCGGAAGGACCAAGAAAGTGGAAAGTGGATTCATGACGAAATCACTTAATCACATGATACTTAGAGCCTATTTGTATGGGGGAAAAAGACTAATGGACATAATTGTATTCATTTTTTGCCTTTTCTCTGTGCAATTCCTAGCAACTATGGGCCTTGACAGACATTAGGTTGTGTAGCCAGAACAACTGCACTGTCCATTACTAAACAAGTGCTCGGACTAAACCAGGTATAAACTAGGACAAAACCAGGAATAATACAGGTCAAAACTAAGACGAAATCAAGAAAAAATCAGAAACCAGAAATAAATCACAACTAAATAGGTCTAAACTAGGTCTAAATCAGGACAAAATTGGGTCTAAACCATCACTGAACCACTAAACCAGGATCAACTAAAGTGAACCAGAACTAAACCAGGACGGCATTAAATTATAGAAACCTCATTTAAACTGAAGCAAGGTCGCTAAAGACGACATGAATATAATCTCTGAACACTAGAGAAAGAACAAATGCAGAGCCATTTCATCCTGGAAAGAGCTGTCTCCTACGATAACTTTGATTGGTGACCATGGCAGTTTCAAATGGAAACCATAGCAATCAATAATTCATTTTCATAACTAAATTAGTTTATTGCCTTCTCTGTTCGAAGTAGAAGAGTGTACTTTTTAAGCTTGCTCTCTGTATTATATATGCAGCATAGTTTTGTTGTTATATGCGACGGATCTAGTAGAAACTATTGTGGCAAGGACAAATGGGTATCATTTAATAAACAAACAAAACATAGAGTGTAAATTGCATTATAATTTGATCTACGGACCAAAAGGCATACTCTCACATAGCCGAAAAGTAAAAACACAATGAATACTGACATCTTATCAAACCATATAACTAGTCATTGACAAACACTAGTTATCCAATATAACCCCATTCACACTATCTGTTTACACTGTCAAGGAAAGTTGCTATATCTGTAACTATTGCCAAGTATTCAAATGTAAACTATACTTAAGTCATATGATACCAAAGCAGAATCGCAAGTCCAACACACAAAATACAGCTTCTAAGTATCTAAAATGTCATTCACTAAACCTATCTGAGCGACCACCCTGCAGCCGAGACCTAAATCAGGGACACTTGCCAAGCCTTACACCCCTCATAAAAGCCACTATCCTGGGCTAGTCACTGCCCATAGCAGTGGCAGCAACAACCAGTGGGACTTCTGCTAGTCTAATTAAAAACACAGCGCCTATGCTTTAGCAGCTGTGTGCCCGGCCCAAAATGGACTGGCGGTTTGAAAACCACTTAGAAGAGCAAGATACTGTAGAGGTGCACTATCTGCTATCACCAACAACTTAAACACATTATTGTATAGCTAAATTCGGACAAAAATCATGCAACAGGTTTGAATTTGAAAGTGAATCCAAAGATTTCTTACCACTACGGGCCGGTGGATCCTATCGTTCCTCTCCATATTCCGTTTGCCACCCAATCCACGGCAAACCAAGGGGCCAAGACTAGACGTACAGTAGCTATAGTGTGTAGTACTTGTTGTATGTTGTATCTATGTATGTGTCTGTTAGTAAGACAAGAAGACTGGGCAATGTAAGTGAAGAGAATAGCACTGCTGTACCCTCAACACTCTCCCACCCCCCATGGCCCCACACACACACACACACATACACACACACACACACACACACACACATACAGGGACGGTGGGAACGTGAACCTTGTCAAAGAGGAAAGCCAAAGCGACAGGGGGGTCGGGTTGCAAGACTTGTGCTACATTTGCAAAGTGGGGAAATATATTTAGCCGCTTGGCCCAGGCTAGAAAGAGCGACGTGAATATAAAACTGAGACCCAGAAGGAGGCTTTTGGTATGTAGCTGTCAGCCATTCAATAACCCCCATGTAATGCATGGTTGACGTGAGCGGGACAGGGGAGGTAGGATAAGAGGTACTGTCCAGGGAGTGACCCACCCCTACGTGTCTCTATGTAATTGTCCTGCCCACTGTTATGATATCATTGACCATACAGAGGCTTTGTTGGTGGGAAGGTGAGTGTCAGACATGGAATTCATATGTATATAAGGGAAGAGGTTTTGAGCAATAAAAGATTTTACATCTATGCATGAGCTAATGGCTATATGACCGCTTTGTTTGCCACAATTTCAGACAACTGACCTTTCACTCTTGGGAAATCTGGATTCACTAATTGACCTAAATCTTTATGGGAAATTTGGCATTGTTATGTGTCTGATTTTGTATGCACTATTTCAAAATGCTTTAGAGTGCTTAAGGGCCAAAGCAGATGAGATAGACTCTATCCCCTACAGAATCAGTAGGGGGTAGAAATTCAATTAAACAAATGAATGTTTGTGATTCCTATGAACCACACTAAAAAACATATTCCCGAGTGCAGAAAATATAATTAAGTAAAAAAAATGTTTTACATTCCAGATGTCACACACAGTTTCAGAAATGTGAAAATCACAAATGTATCTAGGTCAAAATCTTCATCATCCAATTTTATTTACAGTTAACACACATCCTGCGCCAAGTGCTGTTAAAATGAGTAAAAATATCTGAAGTGTCACAGGGTTTTTCACACCACCATCTGATTCATCCACTAGAGGGCGTCCTGTTAACACACTGGTGGTGGGGGGTATTTCCAGGGCCCTCTTTGCTCAATGATGACAGTAGAGCTAGTCCTAACAGAGCCACCAGCTGGTGTCTTCTAGAGCCACAGCAGTGAAAGGCCTCTGCTGGGCCTCATATGTCAGGGCTGACAGGGGACAAGAGGCCTGGGTCTAACTCCAGCAACGAGACCTTTAGACCCTCAAGCTACTCCAACAGAGAGGGAGGGGGGAGAGGTGAATCTCAGTCAATAGCACATTTTACACTGCTGATAACATTATTAATGTGGTAAAATAACATGGTAATTATGCTCATTATTGTATTGCCAAAAAAAGAAGATATATTATCAATTTGGTGAAGTTATACTGGATCAAATGGATCAGTCAATGACACTAGTGCCACCATGAATAAATGTAGCTTCATCGCACTGCTAAACTAACTAAATAACAAAATAATAACACTAATTTTTACATCACTTTCATAGACATCCAAAGTGCAAATCCATTATTGATTCACCCCACAGTTAAACTTGTGGTGCCTACTGTTGGAGACACAGGGTAAACTGACGAGATGTCAAACCAAGCTAATCTCACATCTCTAAATCAACACATTCATACATTCAGGCAAATTGGGTGACATGTTGGATTGGTCTATGCATGTATACAGTGTAACATTATTGACTGCCACCAATCCCAAATTAGTATTTTTGTATTGTTATATTGTATTATTGTATTATATCTAATACACACTCCATGCCAACCACAGAAATAAATCAGCATCATTGTCTGCATCAATGTTAGTTATCTTTTTGTCTGTACATACTGCTACGTATATGTCATCTTTACTCCAGACCACATCATCTTGAAGCAGTCTTGGCTTAGCCTTGCTCTGCACTGAAGGACACATCAGTGAATTGGGTCCTTCATATGTTAATCTGGGACACATCTGTTCCATGTTGGCCACTACATTTTTCACTTAATTTGATGCTCTAACGCCAGAATTATGAGTAAAACTATCGAAGACAGTGTCTAGTAATTAGCTCCTTTAATCATTTTGGGGCCCTTTAAAGGCTTTATTATATATTTGTATAGCCTTATAACTACTTTTTTTTAATCTTATTTGTATTTTCTTTTATTGCAGTAGACAACCAATTTGTCATTTTAGACTTTTAGTTGGAATGTGTGGTCAGTACCATGGTCTCAAACAGGCAGCAGCTAACAAGCATGACTATGGCCACTGTGAAGCACAATGCCTGCTGCCATAGTGTTGACCTGGTCAGATCACACTTCTAATTGGACAGAAAGTACATGGGATACCAGAAAACATATACTTCATTTATTGCGTCACAGAAAGACTTGGAGTAGTTCTAGTTTTTGATTTTAATGGGATAACGTAACAGTGCTATATGTCAGTACACTCTCAGTTTGGTAAAGCAAACAATTGAAATGCTTAGGAGGCCTAACTGGCTTGTCTGTTGGATCATCTGCTAAACTCTATACATACATATAAGCCTCGTATCTGCTTTACTATTTGTAACTGGTAAAAATCAATTGTTGCATCTTGTGAGTCTCTAGCATGGGGGGAGCCATATTGCTGGTGTTCCTGGCGGCAACAGCAGACAGTGTATGTGTGCTGTCCTCTTCTGAAACCTTTAGAGACACGGAGAAAAGTGTATTTTTGTTGAACCCGACACAAAAACCCACAAAAAAGACGTAGGTTGCGCCCACTCACCACAACAACACACACATAGCCCCATCTATCTAAAAGGCGCTCTCTTTCTTTTGCCTTTCCATCCCACGTTGCCTCGCTTGCCCGGTTGCCAGGGAAACCGGGCTGAGCGCGGTGTACCCAGCCAAGCTCCGCCGTTGCTGGCTGGAAATGCTTGTGTGGGTGTTTGTTAGACAGTAGGGGAGGCTATACAGTGCTATGCTTTCAAGATGGGAGGCAAAAATAGGCTTATATGTAGCTATGTATGTATAGGACTCACTTTCTTTAATAGAAGTCAGATGCCACATACAAAAATACAACAGATGCAATGCAATACACAAATACCAAAATCTATTTGTGTAAATGCAAGAAGAAGCCATTTGGACTGTTTAGAATGCAGGTCCCTTGACCGAGAAGAAAATCAGTACGGCTTTACAAGACAAGGAGATTTATCTTAGTAAGTGTTAAGGCACCATTTTGAGTAATGAGTTTTCTTATACTCCGGGGGTGAAAAGCAAGCCTGGCCAGAAAGACCTTCATTTTACGGCAATGTGAAGTGGGTCTTGTACTCTGTACTGTGTACTTGAGTGATATGGTGATAAAAGATTGAGTCATGGTATGAAGATATGCCAAAAGATTGCTGAATTGTGCTACAGTACATCCATTTATGTATCCATTTTTACTGTAATGAGTTAATATGGATAAAAAAAGTAAAACAAATTGTTTTTTAATGAGTACAAAATATACAAAGTCAACTGCAATAGTGATAAAATCAAACCGGCTTCTTGGCTAAATGAAACTTTGATTTATACCAAATCACCCACGTCTAACTTAAAGCATTATTATATCACCCAATTCCCCCAAAAATCTATCTTTTCAATAATATTATGACCACTGGCAGTGGTAGTTTAGTAAATTGTAGCAGTTATTGGTGTTTGAGATATATTAGACAGCAAGTAAACATTTGGTCTAAAAAGTGGCTGTTAAAGTTAAAAAAATGACAAAGAGTTTGACAAGGGTCGAATTGTGATGGCTAGACAATTTCATCTGTTCAAAATGTAATGGTCAATTTTTCATGACATTTTCAGAAAAGGTCTGAAATTCTTTAAAGGCAGGTACTATTGAACTCTGGCCACATGTGAAGGTTCATCTCAGTTATCCAGGTTGGTCACAGGGATTGGTAAAAGAACATTTCAATGAGTACTAGAGCATTGATCCCTGAACCAGAATATCCTTGAGTTACACCCAGATCTGGGCACTAAAGCTTTAGGATTGCAAGATAAGAGCAATGACTTGGCAGATGTCTCTAATAGCTACCATTCCCCTAGATATCAAACTTGACAAGTCTATTTCTTTGCACACAATAGGAAGAATTCAGATCTTTGTCCAGGCTAGTGAATACAAAGGTTTAGCCAACATCATTGTACATTAAGCCGGGCACAATACAGTGGCTAATGCTTGCAGCTGTAACCTTTGCAAACCACAGGAGACTAAAGCTCCCCATGTTCACCAACAACAACAGGTTTTTCTATTTTTTTTCTCTGAATAAAGCAACAGGGAGAAAGAGTAAATGTCATCAGACGCAGGGCAAATCATTTCCTCTCACAAATGAAGAGGTCAGACGGAAAAAAGGGGGGACACTTTTCTTGGTGACACAGCTTGGCTGCAAGAAATGTCAAAGTAGAACAGCAGTGCAGAGCGTGTGATACTACCTTGACCCTGGATGGGAGAAATCTACTTGCTGAAGATGTCTATATACACTTGGGCTGCACAATATATCGCAACAATGACATGGTCTTAAATCTGGCACTGTTAAAGCATATTTCCATTGGAGCTGGGCAGAAAAATGTGTTGAAAGTCCACTATAATAGATGTCTTTATATTTGTCCTTATTTGGCTTTGTTTCCTCATTTAGTCTAGTAGTTTTAAAAATACAGGAAATCAATATCCATAAATATTGCAATAATGTTGATATTGCAATATTCAACAGGGTGATCAAATCATTCTACCTTCTTCCGACTGATTTGCTCACAGTACAGTTGTGTGTAACCATAGTCACGGAGGGTTATTGATGTTATTGCTATCAAAGTCATTTAAACGTGTGAGACAGAGCACTGTGTGGGCTGTGGTGAAGCTGGGCATCTCGTACAGGGGCGACATGCTGCAGTATATAATCTACAACTATTGGTAAAATATGCAACTATTGCCCTTAAAATGTCAACAATAATAATTCCTTTTAATTGATACTAAAATCTAAAAGCTTGTTTTTGTCTCCTATGTGCCCTGTTTGCAGCCTTTTCCATTTATTACAAATATAAATATGGGCTTTGCTTGCTCTTTGAGCCGTGAATCAGCCATGACAAAGCAAATGGAATTAAAAAATATTGTGATACGGGTTATAAACAGTCTTCTTCAAAATTAGTAACTTCATAAAACATCAGAAAAATCAATAATAGGCTCTATGGACAAACTTATTTGGCCAAACCTTGACCGGCCCGCACAGAGCCCTGACCTCAAACTCCATCAAGCACCTTTGGGATGAACTGAGTAATAATTGATTTGTTTTTAACTGCACTTCACCAGGCCTCAAGACACTTTAGATCTTATGACATAGTGACTGAGATGTGTCATACCACACCCATGACCTCTCTAACCACCAATCAAACAGTCTCTTGCCTAAGGACACAACAAGAGTATGCACAGGTTTGAGCAGGACTCGATTCAACCCTCAGTTACAGGGGTAAATTTGACCATGCATAATCAACCAAAAACTTCACTGCAGACGACTTTCAACAGACGATCAACTGAGAATCCAATTAAACAGATAGACCTCTAGAAACAGACCTTTTAATTGAACCAAAGCAGTAGGCAGTGTGTAGTGATTGTGTGCGGGCTGCAGAAGTTAACACTTAAGAAGAAGTGAGATCAAAGTCATTAAACTTTGCTGAGAATTGTTCTTTAAATAAACCTTGGGGAGAGTGTAAAGTAGAGTCTATCATTAGGATTAGTGGTCTCTGGTGTGAAACGTTACCTGTCGCACAAAACTGTTGGACGTGGTGTCAGATGAGGTGCTGCCATCGGAACGCTTGAACCGGCTCTTCCTCTTGGCATACTTTCCCTAAAGAGGAGAAGGGATAAAATGGAGGAAAATAAAGTTAGAGTCTGTCAAAGTCTATAGCTGTATAATAATGTGACGAGACGCTAATCAAGGAGAGGTTTTTCCAGACAGCTGTTTGTGGGTGATCACAAAAGCCTTCCAAACATGCTGATCAATACATGATTTATTGATCAGGCATAACATAATGACCACACCAGCCAAATAAAACCATCTTCAGGAATTGACTCTTTAACCCTTTTGCTACCAGACTTTTTAAATGATCATGCACTTGCTAGCTGCTACCTAATAGAGCATAACTCAGCAGCTATGGGCCTTAGATGGGGTACACCTTGGACAATAATCCAATTAAATAAAAGGCTGACACAGAAACACACACTGACAGACAACCATTCACTCTCACATTGATTCACAATTTGGAGCCACCAAATCTTTCATATCATATGCATAGACGATGGGGCGAAGCTGAAGAGGACCCACAGAAACACAGGGAGGACATGCAGAAAAGAATAGTATATTATTGTGTATTTTGTACCTATACTGGCTTGGGCATACCATAAAACAAGTGGAAAATCAACAAAAACACCAGCATGAAACCCAAGCTACACAGGACAAAAACATTATGGGGAATAAAATTGGCTAAAACCATCACACAATCATATACAGTGATATCCAATGCTACACAACTAAGCCACAGAGGAAGTGCTATTGAGGGCAATGCTTCCTGCTGTTGCTCCATTATCAGGTTTTATTACTCGTCATTATTCATGTTTTGATGCAAACTGGGACGCTATAATCTGATTGGCAGACCCTTGGTAAATGTCCTATCCGGGTTGGGAAGAGGTCACACATCACATTAGCCAGTCCACGTCGCCATGGTTACACAATGCCCACTAATCACATTTGTTTGCAATCAGAAAGGCTGGCTGTGTTCAGTGGGAAAAACAGAAAGAGGCTGCAACTGATTTGTGAAAAGAGGTGGGGGTATAGCTCAGTGGTAGAGCATTTGACTGCAGATCAAGAGGTCTCCGGTTCAAATCCAGATCCCCCCTGATATACATTAAGGTTTTTACTTAGGGTTTCTAAATTGAGTATTTGACTTTGATTATATGATGTAAAATAGGTAATCAGTCATAACTTTAGTCCTTTTAAGGTTTGTGGGATACAAGTTTGACCAATAGAATTGTAGAGTAATGTGACAGCCCAGACAAACTCTGAATTGATGTTGCTACAGAGAGGAGAAAAATAATAAATATGACAGATTACCTACTTTACATCAGAGATGAGTCATATTTGTAGGAAGGTAGTAACTAATATGTGAGTGGACCTTAAGTAAATGGCAACACATACCAAAGATCCATCAAAGTGACTGTTTTAACAAATGAAATGTTATAATAATAACCTCAACAGGGATTAGCTCTATCAATTATGGCATCTGCCCCAAAGGTAATATGTCACATTTATGTCAAGTTGCCTGCCATTTAAAATAAACAAAATCCAGCAAATAGCCACTAATATTGGGTTAATACTGCGCATAGCTTGACAGCAGGTGAAAAGGTCACTGGATGCCCTATATAAAGTTATGTTAATTTTGAAAGACGCAGTGAAAACAATTGCAAAAGTTAATCAACCAATCTCCACTGCAGCTAATGAAAAGAAAAATGGTTCTTGTTTATTTTAGTCCCACATCCAAGAGGAATTCTGGCTTAACTATATGCTGTTAACTTTTGTTTTTCATTACTTGAATCATCCATTGATCTAACTGACCTTCCGCCACGTGCTAATGCTGCTGCAATAGACAAGGGGGTATAGCTCAGTGGTAGAGCATTTTACTGCAGATCAAGAGGTCTCCGGTTCAAATCCGGATGCCCCCTGAAGCTTCCATAAACTGTGAAAGTATATTTTGCATGATCAGATATCAGCTGTTTCCTGGAGTTGTTAAAGTGTAAACCAGTGATTTTGGAGTCAGCCTTCAGCTAAAATAGGCTATTGCAAATGGTACTTTCTTGCCCTAACTGGTTCTATATAAAAGTAGAAAGTGCTCGGAGAATGCAGACCTCTGCCAAGGCAGCTCAAAATTGAATCAAATGGTCTTTGTGTAATTTCTGACCTGTAAAATTTCATCCTAATCCGTTCAGTAGTTTTTGCGTGAATTTGCTAACAGACAAATGCTATTGAAAACATTACCTCCTTGGCGGATATATACCTTAAAAACTCAATACAGATTTACTTATTTTTAAAGGTTTTCCCCCAGTTGCATAGAGTTTACTTGGTTAACTTGGTTATAGTAAAATGATTTAGACCATTGTTTCTGCAACTGCGGAACAGGTAGGACTGGTTGTATGTGGGCTTTTCTTTAGGCCTTGGTTTAACCTGGTTTGGGACACAAATGGATCACAAATAAACATAATGGGTCCTATTTTGGGTGGTGCCTGTGCACACGCTGTCAGGCCCTCCAGTGGACCCACCACCCATGGAAGGTACCATAAAGGGCTGGTGCAATGTGGATCATGCAGTGGTCGAAGGCGGGAGTTCCCTGCTTAGACTGCTGCCTCCGCGACCCAGTTTCGGACAAGCGGAAGAAAATCGATGGATGGTCCTATTTTGTAAACGTTTTATTCCTCATTTAGTCCTGGTTTAGAGCTGGTTTTGATCTTGCTTTAGCCTGGTTTTGTCCTGGGCTTGTGGCTCATAACGCATCCTATTTAAGAACCACAATTCAACTTTGGGATCACTCACTTGCAGGTTAGTTAAAATTGTTTCCATGAGCTATGAAAAAAGACTATGACTATATTTTTTACTCCACAAGTTTTCCAAAAACTAATCTGCGCACACCAGTGATAACTCCTCCGCTCTCTGTATTTCCTTATCGCTGTCACACTGAGCCAGGCTTCAGACGCATGATGTGAGTCTTTAAACAAACATGACCCACTACTACACCAACTGGCTGCTAATACAAGGTAGCCATCACATTTGCTACTTTCTCCAATACAAAAACTAAACAACCCATTCCAATCACTTAATGGAGGTGGGCAAAAATATTGTCATCTCAATGTGAGCAAAAGCAACTACATATCACATATGTAGGCGTTTCAGTTTTATGGAGCTAAAGTCTGGAATAGTCTACCTGAAGATGTTAGACTGGCCTCTACTCTTACAATGTTTAAGTCCAGGTTGAAAACTATTAAATTTAATTAACCCTTGTATTATGTTGAAAAAAAAAATACGTTTTTTGTGTGTAAAGCCACTCAAAACAGTCAAAAAACAGGTTAAACCAATAACAACTTTACTTTAGATTATGTAAACTTTTATAAAAGAGACATAACAATACATTTTTAATTTCAACACATTATATTTAAGAACTATTTTGTTCAAGTTTGTCCATGTAGTCCAGGATCATTTGTGGCTTCATGGGTCTTCTCTTGTCTTCTCTTG
>JAVQKC010004009.1:0-12635 GCA_036025475.1 Philypnodon macrostomus
TTAGGGAATTTTCTAAATTTGGCAAAAACATTCTTCACAAACATCCAGACAAATCAAAAAAGTGATTAAGGTGCCCGTTGGTAACAGTTGTAGCACGTATGGGCAGACGTACGGGGCAGACCTACGGGGCCGTTTTCGCCGATATACACCTTGCTGTCGGGGACGACAGCACAGGCCTAGTTTTTTATTATTTTATACAATACAACCTTGACCAATAGGAGTTGAGTTTTACTTGAGTCCCTCCCCTGGCTTCTACAGCAACATCAAATTACAGTTTGTGGGATACCACCTTGACCAATAGTAGTTGAGTTTTACTTGAGTCCCTCCCCTGGCTTCTACAGCAACATCAAATTACAGTTTGTGGGATACAACCTTGACCAATAGTATTTGAGTTTTACTCGAGTCCCTCCCCTGGCCTCTACAGACAACCTACATCATAGGACATATTTTAGTAAACTTATGGACTACATCTTTAAGAATATTGCAGATCTGTTGTCATGTGTACGATGTGTTTAAGTAAGTACTGACCTCAGAATACTGGGATGTGAAAGTCTGTTCATCAGCTGGACCTCACGTAACATGTTGGCTCTGTTGCTGCTGAGTTTATTCATCTTTAGAGCCATGACTTGATCTGATGCTCGATGACGGACCTGAAAAACAAAACAAAATATTTTTCACAGAATTTTCACGCAACAGAATCTCTAAGTGTGTCCTTCCCATGTTACAGTGGGTTCTCTTCAGGTACTCCAGCTTCCTCCAACTGTCCAAAGACGTGCATGTGTTAAACAGTCAGTGTGTGTTTTAATTGTTAACCGTCATTGTCAATGTCATGTATTTTTGTTGATTATAAACAGATGTCACGGTAGGGGTGGGCAATTTATCACATTTTTAGTTAACTTCAAATTACACAGAAGACTACAATTTATTTGCACATGTTCATCATAATATTTATAATACTTTTTTATATGAATATGAACACGGGCATTGTTACAAAAAAAACAGCGCATAAATGAATGCACTGTATCACTATTCAACCATTTTCAGAGCAGAGAGTGTTTTTTTTAATCACCATATTATATGATACCTTTGTAAAGATTGACTAATGTGTTTGGCTTCACATTTATGACCTGGGAGAACATTTCACATTTTACAGTGGCCTTCATACAGTCAGAGGAAATACAAACAGAAGCAGGGTGAATCAGAAGGGAATCGAGGTCAGAGCCACTGAAATGTTCAGAGCAACAATCGATTTATTGTTATTGTTCAGTGTACAGAGGCATAAACAGGCACTGGAAACTGGCTGGGTCTGCTTCCTCTGTGACAAACACATGTGGAATAAATAGAGTTTTATTAGATTAACTGTGAACTTCTGATACAGGTGCTAAAATGGTACATAGGCAGTGGCAAAAAGTTGTGATCAGGGGCCCTAATGAGGTTTTTAATAGTCCTGGTTAAACCCCAGTGTTAGATCTTATTATAGTCCTGGTTCCAACCTGGTTTATCCTAGTTTTGACAGTTTTTGGACATTGGTTAATCCTGCTCAGGCCCACTTTAGTCCCAAATTTCAAGTTCAATTATGGCTCCTTACGATAATTTAATGATGATTAATTAATTAATGATGATGATTTAATGAAATAACGCATCTAATTTTGAAATTACTAAAAAAGCTTAATTTTGGGCCAAATTCTTTTTCAGTTATTATTAAGATTAAAATAAAATCAAATCAAATCAAATTATTACATAAAAAATAACAATCATATATGCGAATCATTACCCTATAAATGGGATTTCAATAATGACCAATTGTGTGTCGAGTGTTTGAGATGCATTGTTCTACAGCAGAGTTATTTGAAGAGAGATGTGGTATTGGTTGAGATAGTTGAGCTGATCTGAAAAACACATGCAGAAGAAAATATCAACCTGTAAGCCACAAACTAAAGTGTGATAAATTTAAAACTACCGACTCATCTCTATACCTACCGCCATTTCCTGAAAGCATTACTTTTAGACTGGTGTGCTTAAATGTTGAAACAGCATCAAACACCAGCTGTGTACAGTAGGCATTCAAATAAATACACAATAAGGGTATATAGGGTTTACAGAAAAGTAATAGTAATAGCCCTAACACTAACTAGTAAAATTATAATGGATTAGATCATGGGTGTCCAAAATTTTCACTGAGGGCCACATAGTCAAATATTATTACCCAGAGCCATAGAGATAGGCAGAGTTTTGACACCTCCATCGGCGACAATGGGCCAGTTTTTAAACAGCACTTTCTTCCTTCAAGCTAAAAGTGCCATTGAAATGCATTGAGAATTGTGCTAAGGTGGAACTATTTTGAAGCTGAAGCTGGGTCTGTTATTACCTAAGAGGGAACCATTTTCTTTTTCACCAAACGTTCCCTTGTTGTAATATTGTCCCATGCCAAACTACAAATGTCAAGTGATGGTAAATCTATTAGTTCTATTGAGATCATGCACAAGGGCATTTGATATTCGCTTCAACAGGGGCTTTAGATCATCTCCAACAATGCTCTTTGCTCTTTGTGCTTCATCCATCAACGCTGTACTGTTATATACTGAATGAATGAAGTATCACTTACAACATGAAAGGGACTCATAACAGAGTGGATTTAAAAAGTGAAAAAATAGATTGATATTGTTAAAAGTAATCAATTATTACCAACTTTTCAGGGAAGGTCACGAATGACACAGGGAACAATTGATTAGATTTCGGGAGCGATCCGAATCACCGTCTGGATCCTTTTCATTTTCCCCATAGGGCTAACATATTCTGAATCAACTCTATATGTACAGCTGTATATGTAGCCAGCACTGGAAAAATGTAAGTAGCCATTAATATGTGGTTTACAGCCTGGGTAGGTTAACCAGCCAATGGGTGTGGCATATTTTTATTTATAAAATATTACTTATTTTATTAAACTTTTATTTTTTTTTATGTTTCACTGCGATGCAACCATCCATCCATTTTCTTCCACTTGTCCGATACAAGAAAAATCACATTCTTTGCATTTTAGGACTACAATAGGCTGCATTATATCGACCTATGGCAGAATTCTCACAGCAGCACAGATCGTATTATTCAAACCTTCCGGTCTTCTTTCAGATAATGGTCTGAGTTCAAGTTCAAAGCCCTCCGTCCTGGTTTAGTCAGTGGGACATTAGTAACAACAGATGGCCTCTCCTCCCCCATCTCCGAGTGTCCCATCTCTGCACTCACACATCCCCCAGTCTACATGTGGGGGTGCCTCTTATACTGGTCATCCACTCAGAGAGCTTCAGCCCAATTCTTAATGTAGTTCTGTTATGGACCAGGTTCAGTTTGGGTATAGACCCAGTTATGTCCAGCGAGTCAGTGATTCAGTCACCTGAGTCACCACAGATTTAGAACAGAGTAGGAACTCCCCCGGTGAAAGAAATTACTGAGGTAATTGCAATACAGCAGCTAGAGTGTACAGACCTCCGCCAAGGCAGCTCATTTCCACGGACCACTCCCACATTTCAGCAACTGGTCTTTGTGTAATTTCTGACCTTCCACAAAAATGTCATCCAAACCGGTTCAGTATTTCTTAGTAAAGTTGCAAACAGATTTAATGACTCCTAGTGCTTCATGTCCCGAGGGGGAGGGGGTGAGTCTAGAGGGAATAAGGTTAATAAACCACAAACGCTTTGAAGGGACTTGACCTCAAAATGCCAGAGTGCTACATCATCATAGGAACTTGATCACTCATTGACCTGGGGGTGGGCGATATGGTAAAAATATAACCATGGAGTAAAGTTGCTATCAGATGCAATAAAAAGTATCCTGGATCCAAACGGTGATTCATAAACCAAAAAATTATGCCTTTTCAGACCTTCCCTGAAACCTTCTCGTCCAAATCCGCTCAGTGATTTTTGTGTTAAGTTGCAATCTTTGAAAAAATCCTGGATCCAGACGGTGATCCGTATCACTCCCAAAACCAAATCAATTGTTCCCTGACCTTCCCTAAAAATTGTATTCAAGTGTTTTTTTGTCAAGTTGCTCGCAGACAAAGAACACACAAAAACAAAAACAAAACACACACACGCCAAGGAGGCACATTAAAATTTGTAAGAAAATTAACACAATGTAACTCGGTTGTTATTTTCGGGATTGAACAAAAGCAATACCAAATGAGCGACTACATTTTCGTTAGCATTTTCGTTAGCATTTTCGTTAGCATATTGAAACACAGAAGCCATATCAGTGAAAATGTATTACAAATGGTGGAACTTTCTGCATGTTAGCATTAAGAGTTAGTCTTTTGCTTGTGTTATGGCTCCAGTTCAAAGAGGCCAGTGAGGTGTAGCATAATGTTCATATATAGATCAAAGGGGATGGGTCCGGGGATGGGTCCGGGGCCAGCAAGGGCATATATTGTTTTCAGTACAAGCTTTTTCTGGTAATGGTGAATAAATCAATATACAATGCACTTGGTTTATTTTATATGAACTCTGGCATTGTTACAGCACAAATGACTGAAGAACAGCATAAATACAGAAAGTGCACTGCAGCGTGATTTAACGATTCTCACAGATTAGCAGATTATTAGCAGATTATTAGCAGATGGTCATAATATCATACAATCTTTTCATCACTGTATCACACAGCCCTGTTATGGATTTAGTTTATCTTCAATGCACAGAAGCCAAATAACTTGACGAGCAAAAATGCTAAGCCAACCAAACCAAAGCTACTCTAGAGCAAATGCATGATGCGATTTTGTTATAGTTAATGGATTGTAACCAGAGATGTTGACACTGACAAGACCTGGACCTAATAAAGTGTGACATTAAACAGAAATCCTCAGAGACTCTCCTTCTGAGAAACCTCCCCCTGGACCGGTTTATGGAGCCATACAAGGAGAGGTCAATGAGTTCAAATTATGCTTAAGGTTAGCTGGTAGTCAGTTACATTTACTTTCCAGATGAATTGTACTTGTAGGAGAAGACAGACTGCATCAAACCTTTTACCATTATTTATAATATTATTCTGAAGCAACAGCACACAGAAGGACTCTTACACGAGTAAAATGATTGCTAAAATAAAAATGTATTGTGGCTTCCTATGCATATGGCCGATCCCTAGGAATGAACAAAATATAATGAGCAGTATGTATTGAGTGCAGTACCTTGTAAACGTCAGAGAAGAATCCTGATCCGATCCACTCACAGCTGAAGTCGTCGAGTCGAGTCAGACACGAGAAGGCACTGATCAGAGCTCTGTACGAGGACGGCCACACACGGCCCACCTGAAAATACACAAAATGGAAACAGATTGTCAATATATAGCAAATGTAGGCATACTTGGGCATAGCTTTACGACAGCACTGATATCATAATATAATTCAGCAGGATGTAGGTCTTTCCTCCTGTATACTGACCTGTGGAGTGGGCCCCGCGTCCCCCGCCGCTAGCCCTGCGAACCCGTCCCGGTCCTCCTCGGGTCGGGTGGGGAACGCGGCTATAGAGTTTCGTTTGTTACGGTCCATTTTGTGAATGTGGATAGACTTCTGTGATGCACCCACATGACAAGGGCCCTGTTTATCTGTATTGGTGCTGGTGCATTCACAGCAGCATGGAATTTACAGTGTGCGGTACATAGATTGAAGGTTTGATGGCGGGAATCAAATCCTGTTTTAGACAATCAAGTCGACTTCTTCTGTGCATGATGTCTAGCCTTTGAGCAGCTTACATGGTTCAGAAATGGTTAGCCTTTTGAGACCTGAAAGAGAGAAAAATACATGAACAGTTCAATTCAGTCTGTGCAAAATCTGACTATGCACAATATATCTGAACATAGATTGTTAAAATAATGTTCCTATTAGAGCCTTGAATGAAAATGTGTCTAAGTAAATAAAAAAGTCACATAAAATACTGAAAATACATGAAATATTTATATACATTGGTTTTTTTTTTTGTCATTTAGAGGTTTTGATTTTTAACCAATTTTAACTAGTAAAATAAAGGAACTATTTCTGCTTAACCTGGTTTAGATTTGCAGCAATTTTATCTACAAGATTTTTTGATCAATAAATCAAAATCAGTCAATATTCAACATGGTTATTGGAGACAACTTGATTTTCTCATATCGTGCAACCATAAAACAATATTAGTTTGTTTCATTCCTGCCCACAGTGGACACAAAAACGGCCCTTGTGATGTCAGGAATAGTCGTTGATTGTCTAATTATGGGACATGTGCCAAAAAGCAGGTCATGTCCAGGGCCTCTCTCTCCTGATTCAAAACAAACTCAGCGGGACACAGAGACTGGAGGTGGAAGTCTGGATATAAAAGTGAACATAGGTCAAAAATAAAAGCTTTCATAACAAAAACTCAATATGCTTATCCAAGAGTTATTTGGGTTTTTAAATAGTTTTCATTCAAATGTAATGTCCAGGGCCTCTCTCAACAGTAAAAAACAGCAGTCCAGTTTAATCTCCTAAATACCTTTTTGTGACTAGTATGTTGATTAGCCTACATATCATATGGTCACAAAAGGTTAATGGAAAATTCAAAATGCCATAGAGATATAACAGTATTTCGTGACTGTAGGGTATTGCAGTAGAACCAGTTGCTAGTAATGTTATGATGTATTTGTATATTTCATCCGAAGTCAATTATATCCAACCTTTTGTGACTGGTAGATAAAGAGCTTGTAGAGTTAATAAAAATTTACATTGTCAAGTATTCTGCTCCCAAAATAAACACAACAGCGACTCAACAATTTCACATTATTTTCCTCTTTCCTACGTGCAACCTAGGAGTGGACGATATGGCGATAAAAGAAATTGAATTGTGATATAAAGTTATGAAGATCTGATAATCTGTGAAGTGTTTGAATACAGTGCATTCATTTATACTCTGCTCTTCAGCATCAATGCCAGTGTTCATATATCTTCTGTGTAAGATAAACTTGAAATTGCGATCTTAATAAAATCATATTATATTTTTACTATATCGCCCAACCCCCTAGCGCAACTAACAAGCCGTCAGCACCAGAAGACTTCAAATCAACAGTAACCAGAAGATGTGGTCTACACTAGAGTAAGATCAGCAGCATTACTTAATACCTACACTTCACTGTCCCCCACACACAGGCCTTAAAAGGACCATTTTTCCTCATGACACTGCTTTGTTGAAAATAGTTGAAATGTATCAGAGCCAAGATAAACAGAGACCACACTGAGATATAAGGGTTTAACCCCCTCTGTAAGATACACAAATTTCATCAGTGAATAAAAACTATTGAGGAAGAATGGGCCCAATCTTAGAAACATGTGCAATATTGCTCTAAAATTCTGGTCTAAGTGATTTGAGGTCGTCTGTCAACTTTCTATTGATCACAAAATTATTAGTAGTTCAATTAAACAGATAAACAAATAGTATATTGTGTTTGCTGATTTTGCCATAATAGTATTGTGCAGCCCTAAGTATTAGTATTTTTATTCTAACAGTAAAGCAAGTATTCTGACTATACAAAAGACATATTTTTACAAATTGACCAATTCTGAAAAGATAAATCGATGTTTTTTGGACACCTTCCCAAGAGAGTTCAGTGTAGCAGCAGACCATCTGGCGAGTCAGGTCACAAAACCCAAACCTTGCACTAAAAATATGACTCCTTGATCTGTTGATCAGAAATTTTACCCAATATTGATTTGCGTTACAAGGAAGGAAGCCAAATTTACACCGCCTACTCATGAGCTACACTCACGCTTCATCAAACCCTGTTCTGTTTTGGTTCTAGGGTAAACAAAGATTGGAAATCCAGTGAGCTGCATTTCTGTCAGTGAAAATGCCTTGTTGATGCCTGAGGTCATGTTTAAGATAATTAACCACTTAATCTCTGAACACACAAAACATGAACCAGGTGGGCTACAACAGCAGAAGACCAGGTACGACCTACTAAAGTGGCCAGAAAGTGAAGGAATCCAGTGAATTAATGTGCATCTCGGGTGATATGGTAACAATATAATATCCCGATTTTATTAAGACAAGATCACAATTTTGTGACTTTATGTTTCATCGTATTTTTTGACCAGTGCCATTTTTACCTACAGCTGTCCCATCCAATGTTCACCGTATTATTTAATACTATTTATGTTCCTTTATCAATATGAACGCTGGCATTGTTACAGGAAAAATGATGGGGAAAAGCAGAACAGGTTAATCTCACAATACAATCGTTTACGGCCACATCGCACAGCCCTAGAACAAGGTCTACCTAATAAAGTCAGTTAGTGAATCTATTTCACCGTATGTCCCAATCAAAACAAACAGATCGCTCCCATATTATAGGTAATCTTAGCCAAGCCTGTATTTATAATGCTTGTCTATGGGCTGGATTTTACTGCCTTGTATCAACTGATAAAAGCCAGTGGGGAGTGTGCGCTGCTATATCGGCTTCTATGCGACTTCCAATTACCAAGCCACAGCAAAAGGGCTAAACAAGGAAAGGGCGGGATTTTAAAATTTTTGGGAGCTTTGAATGTGGTTGGAGACTATACTCTGAACCAGATGGGCTTTACTATGGAGGCCCTGAGGCGAAATGCTTGAAAAATAGTTCGGGGGCCAGCTGTGTCGCACTGGATTACAGGCTAATGGAGAATCATAAATCAACAAACCTAAACGATGCAGTAATTGAAGGCTACGAGAGAACAAGGGGAAAGTGTGGGAGAAGTTTGTCAAAAAAACAATATGAGGCTAAGCATGGGAGCTCAATTCAGTTTCATTTGTTTAGCCCTATATCGCAACACAAATGCCAGGGGGCTGCACAATATGAGAAACATTTACTATTCAATAAGCATGTTTAATACTGTGATATTTTGGTGATATTCTGATGAAAGTTTAACTAAGCAGTAATTAAGTTACTAGTTAAAACTGCTTCAAAAGCAAAACTTAAGACAAAACAAGGACTGAAACAAGGTCAATGGTACAATATGGTTCGATAGAATACGCGATGCATGGCTCACGATACCGATAAGATCTCAATATGGTGATACGGCGATACTCGATATATTGCACATAATAACCGACGATTAATCAGTTTTTAAAGAAATTAATTCAGTTTTAAAACTTTATTCTACTGAAATATTTGTATTCATGTTCATTTAACAATTAGAACGGTGAATACTTCTGTATCTCACAAAGAAAGAAATAACAAAATGAAGTATCTTAAGTACTTCCAGATATTATTTTTGTGAAATCTACAAAATATTATAAATTCCGATATATCAGCCTGCAATCACGATACCATTTCACCCCCCAAAAAACCCTGATATATCGATTTTTTTGTCCCACCCCTATTCAATGTAGGACTAAATTATGGAATCCATGACTAAAAATTCACTTTTAGATTCAAGGCTCTAAAAGTAAAGAGGATTTTAAAATTTTCAAACACTTCTGTCAGATTAAAGACCATGGCGATACAGATATGATATTGAACTGGTTGCGTTTATAATTGACATACATTGTGCAGCCCAACTTCGTTTCCATACAATTGTTTAGAATGCTCTAGGCTTTATTTACTCATTAGGCCTAGATTATTTCACTTGTTTTGTTCTTTCTGACTGGTTCTTTCAAGTGAAATTATCTTCCGGTGGAACATGAACAATCAACACAAGTCGAAGAATCTAGTCATCAGTGCTTCCGACCATCCACGGCTCAAATAAATTCTCTCCCATTTCACCTTAATTACAGCTTCCTGTGTGAATCAGGTGCATTGCTGTAGGCTAACTGCTAGTCTCTGGTGAGCATGATTTGCCAATTGCCAGTGATAAACTTGGTAGATAGCGGTTAAGTAAAAAAAAACAACCATCGTCAGCCATTTGTCCAGCCAGTCTACTGCCCTGACTGCTTCTTAACACATTATTTTTATGTTGGATTTTCAGGGGGTAAAACCAACAGATTGAGAATAACTCTCAACGCTATAAACATCAAACAAAACATTGCATAAAACTAGGGCTGCACAATATATCGCAAAATTATCATTATCGCAATATCTTCTGTTGCAAGATCCATATCTGACACTGTTTAAAACCATTTTTCTATTGGAGCTGGGCATAAAACATGTGATAAAAGTAGATTATGATACATTTCTTTATATTTGTCCGGATTTGGCTTCATTTCCTCATTTAGTCGTTTTGAAAATACAGGAACTCTTTCTGCAGAATAGAATATCCATCAAAAAATTGCAATATTCAACATCGTTATATGTGGATTGTAAAATATATTGCGATACAGTGCACTCACTTATACTCTGAACACTGACTGTATATTGAATTTGTACTTATAAAGGTCTTATGGGGACACTTATAGCAGTAGTCCACTGTGTAACAAAATAC
Organism: Philypnodon macrostomus; assembly: GCA_036025475.1. Lineage (NCBI taxonomy): Eukaryota > Metazoa > Chordata > Actinopteri > Gobiiformes > Eleotridae > Philypnodon > Philypnodon macrostomus. The sequence continues at coordinate 10,388 of JAVQKC010004009.1, forward strand.
AAATAAAAAATGTGGAGAAATCCCTGTAATCTGGATCCTGTTGAACTGAGATGATACGTGAGCCGCTACATACCTGCCATACTGCCAGAGTTTCTAGTGGGCAGCCAGCCACCAAATAACTTATTAACAGGACGGGGGGGCAGTGTACTGTAGTATCGTGTAGTATTCGTAGATATTTAAAGAAGTAATGCTGCATTCAAGTGCACGTGGGACAGTTCAGTGGTAGTTTTCTCCGAGATTGTAATTTGTGTGTGTGTGTGCTCGGAAATTTGGGATCTGGAAATTATAAAATGTAGTTCAATATAGCAAACTAATTGTAGTCCCGATTGTCTAATGTGTTTGTGGCTTCTGATGACGGAGGGAGTACATTCAAAGTCGTTACCAGAGCTAAATGATGATCAAGAGATAAACTAAATCTTGTATTTTGAGCTAAATAATGGTGCATCTTGCATAAAATAGACTTCAAATAAATTCAAGCATATGTTATAGGGTCGTATCTGAGACTCTCCAGATCAGTTCAGTCATGTTGAAGTGTCCAGCTTCTAAAATTCCGATTTATCCTTTACTTGATCAGACGACTCGGTGAGGCGTTCATGTGCTCCATGTCGGAGGCTCGTATTTACGGTAAACCCGACACCACTTGAAAGCAGCATAAACATAATTTCATAAAAGTGTTAAACGTAAGTTGTTTGTAATTTGCATTTATCCAGTTACGGATACGTCATTTCAATCGTAGTTTTGTTTTAGACGTAGCAATTACATTTTGGGTCACAAGCTAAATTAAAAATATATAAACGACTGAAGGGCACCGTTTGCCCCAAAAGCTGCGTGTTCGATGTGATTTAATGATAGCGTGGGGGGCGACGTACGTAAACACACTAAAAAAGGCAACACTTTAGCTTGAAATTGATCATAACATTTTTTGCCAACTTACCCGTGTCAAAAGTCTGAAATGTGTCGACCCCAGCTGAGCTTTATAGTCCAAACATACTCGTAAAAACCCCGTGTGAAGACTAGCGACCACAGACGAGTCTAGTTTGTCAACAAAAGTCAAGCTAACTCAAGAACTAGCTAAAGCTAACTCTTCAAGAAGTGCGTCGCGATATTGAAATCCACCGTATTCCCGCAGGCTATGATCCGGAAGAGAAGGAGATCCACTCGTGTTGTTTGGTCCCACAAAAGAGCAAAGTACGCCGTCATTTAGCGCCCGGGATAGTGTTCCAGAAGGCGTCTGTTGGTGTTTGACAGCTCCGAGCTTTCTACGCCTCACTGACCGCCACATGACCCGCCCAGAGAGTGATCGACAGGGCAGGCAGCGAATCAACGAGCGCCTAGTGCAACACAATCATAAAAGTGAACATTTTGACCCACTATGCATCTTTGATTCCCTTTTACCCTCTTTAAATGTACTGCACTGTGTCTTCTGTCAAAGTGAGTCTGAAGATCACCAGTTTTATGATTGTACCTCTGTTAAAAAAATGCTAGGATGATTTGTATAGTTGGCTTGCAGCTAAAAAATAGAATTCCTGTTTGACTATAATAGTTTTACATATGTAAGTATACATAAGTGTATTCAATTTGGTGTATTTGCAGAAAAAAACATATCTGTAAGAACCTGTTGATACATTCACAAATCTCTCCACATACGTGAACGTAAAAGTGCCTTAAAACTAATGGATCGATTGTCTGTTATTTATTTATTCTTGTTTATTGAGCTACTGTCCTGTTGAATGTGAATAAAATACTGTAACTCTTTTACCAAAAATACCACGGTTTACACCCGGACCACAGGCTACAGCTGAGTGCAACCAAACTGGTTATAGAGCGACATCTAGCGGCGAAACAGCGCCTTTACAAAAACAAACACATGGCTCACCCTGGCCTCAGAGGAACAAGTCTCCTTAAAGACCTGGTTTAGACCTAGTTTAGTCCTGGTTTAGACCTAGTTTAGTCCTGGTTTAGACCTGGTTTAGACCCTGGTTTAGACCTGGTTTAGTACTGGTTTAGACCTGGTTTAGACCTGGTTTAGTACTGGTTTAGTCCTGGTTTAGACCTAGTTTAGTCCTGGTTTAGACCTAGTTTAGTCCTGGTTTAGACCTGGTTTAGACCTGGTTTAGACCTGGTTTAGTACTGGTTTAGACCTGGTTTAGACCTGGTTTAGTCCTGGTTTAGACCTAGTTTAGTCCTGGTTTAGACCTGGTTTAGACCTGGTTTAGTCCTGGTTTAGACCTGGTTTAGTCCTGGTTTA
>JAVQKC010004016.1:0-21617 GCA_036025475.1 Philypnodon macrostomus
GTCTAAAGAAAGTATAAACCTACCAAGAGTAACTAGGACTAAACCAGGTCTAAAGAAAGTATAAACCTACCAAGAGTAACTAGGACTAAACCAGGTCTAAAGAAAGTATAAAGCTACCAAGAGTAACTAGGACTAAACCAACACCAAACATCAATCAGGAATAAAACCGGTTTAAATCAGGAGTAAAACCTAACCAGGACTTAACCAAGTGTAAACAAAGAAAATGTAATGAAATCATATGAAATATTAAAATAGTTATGTGGGGGATTGATACTGTAATTGTTGCATTTCTGAAACTGTGCTTGCATTATAACGTTATTGGGTATTTTCAGACCATCCTTCTTGTGGAATGATGGGATGGAACTTCAATAATTTGTTCATAACATGATCGAAACAAATAGTAAATAAAATCAAATATATCAGGACTAAACCAGAAGTAAACCAGGTCTCAACCAGGACTAACCTGTGTCTACTCTATATGATAGAGTTTGGCCAGAGTTGAGGTAGAATGAGAGTTTGACATTTCCGGACTTGACTTCCTTCTATCGAGTTTTGGATTGATCTGTCCTCCGAGCGCTGACAATGAGCACAAACTGTCCTTGTTTCTCTAAATCTATCTGGATAAAAACAATGAAGCTTGGCAGAAGAAAAACTTTTGTCTCTTTTCAACCAGTCCAAGAGCGAGTTAATGCTGTGGCCATGGCCAGCATTGAGGTCACAGAGGTGCAGGCATATGTATTTCTATGATCCAAAGACTAGTACCATATTTTTAGACTTAAACCAGCACTATACAGGACTACACCAGGACTACACCAGGACTATAAACCAGGTCTAATACAGGACTAAATCAGGGCTAAACCAACACTTAACTTAAACCTACCCTGATACACTGGTCCATAAGTTTCATGAGTTTAAAAAATGTAAATAAAAATAGCTTTATCTGACCCTGTTCTGTGAAGTTAAGTAGGTATTAGGTCATAATTATTATTTTACTTTAGTCCCTGCCCTGGTCTCTTCAGCAACATCGGCTCAGACTTTGTGGGATACCACTTTGACCAATAGCAGTCAAGCTACTTTACGCCCCACCCCTGGCTTCCACAGACTAAAGACGACATATTTTACATCATAGAACAGGGTCAAGTAGTTCTATTTTTAGCTTTGAAACTTCCGAAATAGAGTTATTTGATCACATCCTCGGTCTCTTTTTGGAGAGTATCTTGAGTATTTCAAGAGCTGGCTGTAACCTGTGGCACGGGTCCAGAAGCAGATCAATGAGTGCTCAGACTTCTCCTCCGAGCCTAGAACAAAGGGCTTTATCAGGTCCATATAGTCCTGCTGCTGCGGCTATCACCAATGGAGTGGTTTAGTCCTGTTCTAGTCCTAGTTTAGAGCTGGTTTAGTCCTGGGTTAGTCTGATTTTGACCTTAGCTGTTTGCTCCACAGTACAGAAGACTGAAGCAATGGTGTGTCAGTCGCATGCTCTTAAGGCGTGTGCTAAGGTTGGATAAAGTGGAAGGATTGACTTAAATCCTGAAATATTGAGTCTGACCTATTTTATGCGTTTTAAATGCAACCCTATGAAATGTATGATATCCAAATAATAGAGCCTGGGAATTGTTCAGTCACCTCCACTTCATGATGGAATACAGTCACAATCACACATTTCTAACCTTAAGATTAGTTATTTTTAGTTGCTGTGTTTCTGTCTTAAGATACACTCCACAGTCACACGGTGGTGGTGGTGGTGGTAAACTACTTGAAAAGCCACAGCTGCCCTGGGTCAAACTGACTGATCACAGCCCTCTATGACCACCAGACACCAATTACAAAAAAACATCCATAGAGAGGCCAGGATTGACCATATGAAGTCATCGGAGTGGTCAGCCTTCCTAATAGTGCTCTAGCTCCTGTGCGCCTGCTGCTGAAGTCTTATCAATTTTGCAAATAGGAAAACTCAAGCTATATATATATTTTCATAATTTTCTGCATGATCAACTTTAGTATGGGTATACCTTATATACCAACTGTACACATGGTTTTAAAATACAACACCATTCAGTCTAGCATAGACCAAATACGCTATACAATAATCAATTTTATGCTACATCAAGTCAATACATAAAAATAACACCTTGACTTCAATGGCTGTACACACTAAAGCCTCATATAATACTGTATGGTTAAGTAATGTTTCAATATCTGGACGCCCCGGGTGCCATTGTGGCTGTATAGGTCAACTCACTGTATTTGATTTACATTCACATTGATAGGGGGATATTATTACCTTATATAAATCAATTTTACTGGGATACTAAATGGGAGAGCCAGTTAATGTCCAAGGGTTAGGAGACATATGACTTTTTACTGCAGCTGCAGGAGTCTTCTTCATCTGCGCAGGTTTTCAATATGAAGCACTATTCAGAGTCACCGTTACACCAATTGAGCTGTTGATTGCTTCATTTGAATGATTAAAACTGGGGCGAGTCCCTGGCTCCAATCACACTACATATAACATGCAACATAATCTTATATCAACATCAGACAGGAAATTGGATACAGTTATATTTGGAAATGATAAACAGCCCAAACATACAAAGGTAACCCATTTTAACTAAAGCTCCTTACCTGGGTTTGTCCTGAATACATCCTGGTTTAGTACTGGTTGACACCAAGTCCAATTTTCTGAAGTGATACTTATTGAGACAAATGTAAAACTTACTGGTAAAGATAACCCACAATCTCAAAGGTAAACCATTTCAAACACAGCTCTAGATTTCCATCCTTCCTAATCTGTGCATATCTTCAGAGATGATCAAGTACAAGATATACACTTTTTCTTTTGAATGCAATCAGATTTATATTTATAATTACAGAAGAACGTGGTTGAATCTGTTTTTGTTACCCGCGCCCACCCCACTGCCTGGTATAGTCCTGGTATAGTCCTGGTATAGTCCTGGTATAGTCCTGGTATAGTCCTGGTATAGTCCTGGTTTAGTTAGATTTATTCATGGTAAAAATTCTAGTGATCTTGTTTAGTCCTGGTTGAATCTTGGTAACTTCTGGTATATATAGATGTGATTAAGTCCTGGTTTGGACTAGTCTTTGTTAACATCTAATTTAGTGCTGGTTTGGGTAGCAATACTTTGTTGTGTGGCATTTTCACATACACTGAACTGATTACCAGTTTCCTCCCGTCTTGTTTGGACCTGGTTTATTGCAAGGTCTGGTTTTGGTTGTCAATTCATTATTTTGACTTTATTTAGACCTGGTTTGTTTAGATGCCCTCATTTAGTCTTGGTTCATTTCTGGGTTAGACCTGGTTTGTTTAGATGCCCTCATTTAGTCTTGGTTCATTTCTGGTTTAGACCTGGTTTGTTTAGATGCCCTCATTTAGTCTTGGTTCATTTCTGGGTTAGACCTGGTTTACTTGTGGTAGCATTAGTTGTTCTTTGACCTTTTCATGCCCACTGAACTGATTACCAGTGTCCTCCCTTTTCAAAGCTCTCTTCTCTCTTTCCTCTTCTGCTTGTGTCTTTCTGTACTCTTCAGCCTCTGGTGCTCTGTCTGTGCCAAGCCTCTGCCTGGCAGCCTCCTCTGCTCCAGGCGCATTAGGATGCAAAGCGCTCCATGTCGAGGGAGAAGGGGAGACTAACAAAAGCGCTTTAGTGTTGCAAAAACAAGCCCATCGGTGCGTGCCTGTGAAAAGATCTGTGCACGTCCGCGCTCACTCCTGACTCCTCCTCTCACACCAGTCCAACAGCAGACGTCTTAGGAGAGACATCTTGTATTACTCTGTCCGCCTTTCCCTGTCTTCCCATGTGGCAGGTCCAGATTGCTTTGCTTGAAAAATGAACTCTGCATTCAGTGTTTTGGCAGGTTGTCCACTTATCAAAAGGTTGACAGTCGGTCCTCATTCCAAAGAGTTCATATAGCTGTTGTGCCCATGGGCAATACATGTCACCACCTTAATGTATCTGGATTTATAAATGTGGTCATGGTGTGTGTTTGATAGTAGTTGGAGAGGCAGTAAGTGTGGTTGAGTGCTCCATCAGTCTGCCCCAGGGCAGCTGTTACTTTGAAGAGGATGAATAATGCTTTTTAGTTGTAGTTTTCTGTATGTTGTTTGCATATAACCAGAAGGTTGGCAGTTTGTATCCTGCTTCAATCTGTGTACACTTGCCTATTTTTAACTGAAACTGTGGTTGGTGTGTTTGGTGGCGGTTGGAGAGGCTGTTTACGCGGAATGGCTGGCGTGTCATCAGTGTGCCCCAGGGCAGCTGTGGATACAGAATTTTACCACCAACACTGAAATAATTTTTTTCTGTAAATCTAGCTTTATTATTTTGTCAAAGCCATCTGAACTTTAATGACCATTCCTTGTTGTTATTCACTCTCTTGTTTTTCTCTTTACCTCCTTATCCCTCCTTCCCCCGTCTTCCCAAAGGTCCGAACTGCTTTGCGGGAACGACGATCATCCCGGCCGGCATCGAGGTGAAAGTGGACGACTGCACCATCTGCCGCTGCCACAATGGGGACTGGTGGAAGCCCGCACAGTGCCTGAGGCGGGAGTGTCTCAATGGCCAGACACTGTCATAGAAAAAAGGACCACTGGAGATTTGATGGACAAGCTCAGGCGAGTTCCCTGCCTAAATTCACTGCAACATTTTTGTAACGATTGACAAGGCAGGAGCACAATTCCTCGATTCTGGAGATTTTCAGTGGGACGCTCTTGTGAGAAGCCACACCAGACAGGACTGTCCAGTGGCAATTTTCAACCACTTTCAATCATGTTATAATTTCTGGAATGCTTGACTTTCTCACACACAGTTTCTAATGTCAGACTGTCATCAAGTTAAAGGGGCCCTATTATGCAAACTTTTCTAAGCTTTCTACCATGTTATAATGTGTCTTTGTCAGAACTGTTTCTACCAGTATGGGCGAGAGAAGGGGCCTTAAATAATGCTTTTCATAATATAGTGTTTTTTCATCAGTAGTTTTTACTACGCATGTTTAGTAATCCTGTATGCTGAGGCACTGATTATCTAAGGAACTGAAAATGTTCAGTTTCATCTACGTAGATGGGTATAAAGAAACCTCACCTTGCTACTACTTACCATTGTTTGCAGACACGGAAGACAGAGGAAAGAGGGCCTTAAAGGGCCATGCACCTAATTCTATTTAATTTTTTCAGCAGAGAGAAAGCAACAGCTTGCTAAAATTGTTATAATAAATATATTTAAAAATAAAATATTTTTTTAAAGATACAAAACATGAAATGAGGATGCAAGGTGTCAGAGCAGGTAACGCTTACTCAAGAAGGTTGTGAGTTCAATTCTTAGACTGGCAAAAATAGTCTTTCTGAGTGGAGACTGCTCGTCATCCCCTTGTTGTTGTAGGTTGTGTCCGACTTCCTCCCACTGTCCAACGACACGCATGTGTTAGGAGAATCTGTGACTCTGAATTGAATATATGTGAGAGTGAATGGTCTGTGTATGTCTTTGCACCAGTCCTGCGACAAACTGGCCATTGTACTACTTCCCATAGCAATTGGGATAGACACCCACGGGTCCTATTTATAATAAGCTGAATTAAATAACGTGTAGGGAATCAATCAAAAAGCTTCGAAAAGTCATAATATGGCCTCTTTCTTCATTCATTTTTAATCGCCTGCTTGTCACACGCTCTAAACAGGTGCTGTATATTTCCCGCAGCAGGAAAACAAACCGTAAGCACACTGAGCCGTCATTTTGTTTTTCTTCTGTCATGTAAGACACTGCTGCTTGGACGACTTCACTCGAAAAGCTTGTTTACACCAAGATATTTCTGTGTTCTTCTAAGGACTTTTTTATCACTATGGCAGGAATCCACCTCCAGCACTTAACTATGAAGATGCTACTACTGTCTATTTTATTATTGCTCCACATACACCACGCTTTTGTCTCTGAGTATACAATGCACAGATGGAGAAGGAGTGGCCAAACAGACTTTTAAAGGTCATACTGTGGCAGATTTCATTTATACTGCAATTGTTTGATGAAGCCCATGTCCTAAATATTCCCCTATAAAAAAGTTTGTCATTAAAACTGTGTTTAGCCCCGGTCTAGACACAGTTTTGCCCTTGTAAGTCAAGTCCTCCTGATTGAGCCTTGGTATAGTCCGTGTTTTGTCTTTTTATGAAGAGATTAATGCTATTTTCTACATTTGTTTAGATCCGATAAGCTCTAATTTAGTCCGATTTTAGTAAAGTGGCAAAAAAGCTCATTCATGTCTCAGTATTTTCCCCCGGACTATCAAGGACTTTAGTCTGGGTTTAGTTTTGAATCAGATCTATTCAGTTTTAGTCCTGGTTTTGTCCTACAAATGCATTTTGTGTATTACTTCCCATTTTATATTTCTGACTTGGACCCATTTAGGCTCATTTTGTCCAATAACACATATACACTGCAATTCTTAGTTGGAAAATCAGAAAATTCATGAAATCACTCATTAACCCAACTATGTTAGCGATAGTTTAGACATAGTTTAGTCTAGTTTAGTCCTGATTCAAATCTAGTTTATTCTGGTTTAGTCCTGAGTCAAATCTAGTTTATTCTGGTTTAGTCCTGAGTCAAATCTAGTTTATTCTGGTTTAGTCCAGAGTCAAATCTAGTTTATTCTGGTTTAGTTCTGAGTCAAATCTAGTTTATTCTGGTTTAGTCCAGAGTCAAATCTAGTTTATTCTGGTTTAGTCCAGAGTCAAATCTAGTTTATTCTGGTTTAGTCCTGAGTCAAATCTAGTTTATTCTGGTTTAGTTCTGGTATGGTCTTTGTTTTGTCCTTTTTCTTTTGCATTTCTCTTTTTCGGCCATTCTTATCAAGCCACAAATGTTGGCATTTTTGCATCAAAACAACTTCAGACAATTTCTCGGTCTCAAGGGTCTGTATCCTTCAAAAATATTCCCAAATAACCAACCGCTTGAAGTCGTGTTATCAAAGCAATTAGCAAAGCCAGAACAGCCTGCTTCAATTTCCCCTTATTAATCAAGGCCTATTTTGTGATAAATCATCCGGCTGCATGCTCATGGCGATAATGCTGGCTTCACGCTGGGCATACAAAACAAAAAGTGGCGAATACAAATTGTCAATACGCATATGTCTAAATGCTGTTAATCACGCTCACTGTTATTGTCTATGAGAGAAGAGGCGGTCCTATATTATCTCATAGGCACAGAATGCACCCACTTAAAAACTGAGGCTTTACAAATCCCACCAGAGATTATGCACTATAGAAATTCCCTTGGCCCTATTTGTCATATAGTGTGAGTGGACTGGCCCGGCAAATTGCATTCACAAGTATCCAATACAAGCCCACACAGAATCTATAAGCAAGAACACCAGAACAGAAATCTATGGTGGTTCTCAAACGGTGGTACAGGGATCAACAGTGGTAGTACAATCTTTTGCCTTCATTTCATGCTCAATCCTGGTTTAGGCAAAGATTTAGACCTGATTTTGTTTTTGTTTTTAGTACTGTATGTTTTAGTCCCGTTTCAGACCTTGTTTAGTTCTGATATAGTTCAGTTAGTCTTTATTTGAAGGGACAATGTATGAAGAGACATTATGATCATAAAACAGAGATGTACTGCACCAGATTATAGCTAAACAGCCCGTTTCCATCTGCAGTCCCTGATTCTATAACGTGTTCTGTCTCGTGGTTCGACCGAGGTTCAACCCAGGTTAGGTCATTGTTTATTTATATATGAATTTTTCACATAACAGTGAACAACACAAAAGCCAAAAAACAAGTAACATCATGAAACCGTATAAAAAACAACAACTTTAACACACAGACATACAATAAATAACCAACTAAACATACTAAATCAGATGGACAACAATAGAATGGAGGCCCTTATTTATGGTATTTTTAATTTAGCTACTCTTATCTAGAAGTGCATTTTCTGTATAAATAATAACTTAATAATAATAACTTCCATTTATATAGCGCTTTTAAAGACACCCAAACCGCTTTACATATTTTTGTACTATTCATTCACTCTACAGTCACACCTGATGGTGGTAAGCTACTATGTAGCCACAGCTGCCACGGAAGCGTGGCTGCCAGTTTGCGCCTACGGCCCCTTCCGACCACCACCAAACACCAATCATACAACCACATTCATTCATAGGCAATGTGGGTTAAGTGTCTTGCCCAGGGACACAACGACAGTATGCACTCGGACAGGGGCTCGAACCACCGACCCTCTGGTTGAAGGGCGAGCGCCTACCCACTGCCCCACTGCCTACCCACTGCCCCACTGCCTACCCACTGCGCCACTGCCGTTATTTAAACAAAAGAAACTAAAAAAGGCATACAAACTATAATCTCACTTTTTCACCACATAAAGTAATTGCTGGATTCCCCAAAACCAGCAATACCTAAATAATAAAAGTTGGTTAAAAGTACTCAAGTAAGAGACAACAGTAAGAAAAAGACAACAGTATTGAGTATGGACCAGTGTCAATTGACCTGTGCCACTGAAGCTACAGAGAATAAAGTTGCTGAATGGCTCTGGAACAATGCCTTGTTAATCTGCTTTTCTCCCCCTCTTCCACCACATTTCAATCTTGTCTTATTTTAGACCTGTGGGCCAAGCCAAGTGATTATCTCTGCATACACTTCACAAGGTGTAATCTCCTGTTTTGCAACCAACATTTTGTGTGTTGTGTGTGTTTTGTTCGAGAAGGAAGGATCACAAGTTTGTCTCCAAAGCTGTTTGATGTTAAGTGCTGCCAGCGTATCCTCTTTATACTGTATGTCTTTGTACAGAAACCCACACCTGGTATTTACCACAAATCCAAGAACTAATGGACTCCAGAGTTTTTTGCTGAGGCTCATGTACTGATCTTTTCATGACTACATACCTATATCCAGCTCGTAAACAGGAATTTTGTTATGTGGGGGAAATATATATATATTTCTATTGTTTTAAAATGTATGGGTTATAGATATCACCTCTACGAGTGACCTTATAGGCACATACAGGTAAAGTAATGGATTCTTAACCATTACTTGAGATATAATGGCTTTGTGACTCAAGCACTGAGCCATGTAACTATAAAATCTCTGAATCAAGTCAGGTTTGGTCACTACAGTTTATCTTCATGATTGAGAGATCTAATGTATACTCTCTTCAAGTTCATTCACTTTTTAACACTTTCCATGAACTTTGGCTTATATCAGACTTGCCTCTGCGTTTCACTAAGTATCTCATTGTGTAATGGACAGGAAAAACCATGACCATGCCTAATATTACGGATACATTGCAGTGTGGAGAGATTGCAATAACATGGCGGTATTGCAAAAATATCTGTTGGAGCCAAGAGGTCATCAGGTTGTAATGACCACTCCAAATTGAAGGATTCTACTTCATCAGCACATTGCAAACTTTTAGCATACCTACTCAAACCTATCTGAGATACTTCCACTTCACTAAGACTAATTCGCTGTATGTCAACAGTTCATGTATGTAATATCCAGTATAATGTTAAAGGCAATATATACTTTTGCACTAAGTAACATTATTTGTAGTCCTTATGATTGAATTGAAAATGTATGGACAGGTAAACAGATTCTTCTAGTCACCTCACTATGACCCTGTTATCCTCCCAGTAGCCAAGCTCTCATTTACTGTGATTTGTGTCCTTGTCGTTCACCGGGAGCTAGAGCAAATGTGTTTATATCAATCTTAAGTTGTCAGTCTGCTTTAAAGAATCAGGCAGATTGTTGCATGTCAACCAATATTTCCCTTTACCAGTGCGTCTTATCAAGAGAGGATTTCTGTGTCTTCTCTGTGATGGATGGCTCATATTTGGACATTTCAAGAGCAAAGATTACTCAATGGGAAGTCTGCAGATATCTTATCAATTTAGGAGTCATTTATATGTTATCTAGAACCCCAGAATCCCAATTACTAGAACCAGTAGTAGTTCCATTGTTTTTGATTAGAAGCTCAAAGATAAGCCTTTACATGTTTAGTAGCAACATGAAGACTAATGAGGTATCCTGAGTATAGCCTGCTTTGGTTCTGGCCTGTAAAGTACTTCACAAAAATGGTGGTTCCAGTGTTGGTGTCAGTGGATAAAGAGGTTAACTCTCCACATACCTGCTCCACATATTGTGCTGCACAGTGTATAGGTACGCCATATCCAATCCCATTATGCCCTATTTGTTTGATGTAGCTTATCGGATCGGCCCGGCTGCTGCTCTGCTGAGAAGCTGACTTTGTTCGAAGCGTATGACAGCATGCATTTATCACAAGTCTTGGCAAATTAGCATGCTAGCGTGTGCCGAGCAGCTAGCGCTTGCTCCTTGGGGCAGCTGAGTTGTTATTGTGCATTGAGTGAAGGTATTATCACTGGCCTGACTCGGTGCTCTGACACAAGTTAGGGCTAATCATCCCCCGCGGGAGAATCAATAGCCAGTGCAATTCACCGGGAGAGGAAGGGGAACGGTAGGGAGCAAAGGAGGATGTGAAAAAAATGGGATTTATCACCAAAGTGTTAGCAACATGTTATATCTGAAATTAGACACCGTGTATAATATCACTGAAGTTTGATTATCATTTGTATCGTCTAGAAGAACACAGTGCTCCACCATCAGGTTTACTTGGACACGATTTGTGTTGAGCATGTTTTGAACATTACCATTTAAACCTGGCTTCCCAACCTCTAATGACGTTAAAACAACTGACATTTTGTGGACTTTGAATATTGTCTGAATTGAATTATTTAGTGAAAGCAGATGTCTCTGGGGAACCAAGTTACCACTAACTTTCTCTTCTTCCATCACTCCCAGACTTTATGTCTGTCCTGGGGCAGCACCACCAGATGATCTCTGTATGTTCAACATTTGAAAGATTCTCATGGAGCATTCATAGCCTCCAGACTGTTCTTGTGTGCTTTGTTGAAGTATATGTTGGTGTAGTTTAGTAAGAGTTGCTTAATGTCTCATTCAAATCCCAAATCTCTTCAGTACCTGAGTGGACTGCTGACAATGCACTTTCCTGAGCTCTGAAGTATACTTTTTTAAACAGTTTTCATTCCACTCTCTGATATAGTTTGATCATGTTATGCAGAGAGATGGTTTCCTTTGTTGTGGAAACAGTTGTTGAATATTCAGAGTGCTGCCAGAGCTGACTGTCAGCTCTGAAGTGGTGCAGCTGTTTAAGAATTCTTTTTAGGTACTGGAAACCAGTAGCCTCAATTCCCAGGACATGTGGTGCCTGTAGGATTTGGTCTGCCAGCATTATGATCAGGTTTTTTATGAGTTTTTTTTAATATAATTGGATGGTACATTTCTGCACCCGCTCCTTATCCTCCTAATATTAGTCATTCACCAGCAGACTAGTGACACAAAATGAGTCAGTTTTGTCAATGCCAGTTAGTCACAATAGTGAGGTGTAGTTTGGTTGTCTCATTAATACAAAATATACCAGACAGATGGTTTGGAGCAGTGGTTATGGTGGTGTGTTGTGAGAATGTTAAAACTAGGGAAGAAGCTTTCAAGCACAGTTTACAGAAGATCATCTCTGAATCAAATGGACTCCATAGCAACCCAGCAGAAAACAAAAGCACTGTTTTTATCTAGTTACTGGAACATGACAAGCAATCCGTATAACTCACAAAACAAATATTAGCTCTGGCTGGAAGAGAAACATAATCACCCAATTAAAGGAACATTAGAAGCCCATTCTCAAAGCAATAAGGACTGTTTATGTTTTGATGTAATTAGTTTAAATTTCATTTGTGCCGACCGTTCCTTTGGTCTTTGTTTTCTTGGATTTTTGATGCCGAACCTGTTGGAGCTCAAACTATAATCAGAGCACACACCAAGAATCAAACAGCACAAAAACACCAAACGCCTTCAGTGAAGCGCTGATGTTTGTATGAGAAAAATAAAGTCTGCAAAAGTATTTATCAATCGATCTGTCAGCGAATTAATTGATGGAAACCCCAAGGGAACCACTATAAGCACCACACATGTGCCTCAGCAATCCAAAAACCACACAATTAACTGCAGCCCCCCCACCGCCTTCCATATTTCACTAATTCTGTGTATCTAAACGCATTTGGGCGAAGTGCCTGAACCAAAGCAAATTAATTAGGCAAACAAAGTGCATATGAGGGAGAAATTAGACCTCCATTTTGCCTGTGCATTCATCATTTTTGCTTCTGAAGGCCTATTTTTGTAAAAGGGTGATCCCCATGTGCTGAAACAGCTCCCACATGTAATATTGTGTTCTGATTCATTGGTGCAGTTTGTTTGACAACAGATGATGAGCTGGAACACACCAGTCCTTTAAACAATTATCAGACAGTTAATATTTAGGTACATTTTGTGATAGGACTGTGGGCATGTCATGAAAATGATAAATTACTTGGAAATTGACCATAATTACTATAATATTACCTACATTACCATAATATAACCTATATAAGATTGCAATTTTCTTTGGATCCATGTGAGAAGATACCCGGTCTTAAGAAAAATATTCAGCCATTCAGTTCATACAGTTAGTCCATGACATAGATATATTACTGTATTATACATGAGTGGCGTCTCGTGAGCAAACACTGAACATGAAAAATCAGACACGGTGCTAATCTTTCATTTACAGACCACGAACAAACCAAAGCTGTATGTGACGTGGTCTGTATCTGCTCCTGCCAATATTGAAATATGAATGTAAAAACCAACATATGAAGAGAGCCATGTAATTATAGCATGTCACCACAGACGTCCCTCCCCAGTCCCATAGGTCACTCCTATTTATATGTGTGTGCCTGTGTGTGCGTGTGCGTGCGTGAGAGAGTGTATGTTTGATATGGCAGGTATGACAGTTCTGCTCACACCTGCTTATTGGATTTATGCTAAAAACCTTGTAATCAGGTTTGCAGTTGTGACAGGTGTAATTAAAAGCATTTACACTGCTTGACACTGTCTAGGCACTTGCACAATAAAATGGTGTCTTTTTTTGAATCATGTAAAATAAGAACATTCATGATGATTGATTCAGTTCACAAGCACAGTGGAAATGTGTTAGGGTCCATGTGTCTGTGTCTGGAGCTGGGTGGAGTCTCTCTGGAATCTGACCTACTTACCTGCCACTTCTCCAATCAAGACCCCACACCATCTGCAGTACAAAGACGTGGTTCATTCTCCACCACACTGCCAGATCGTCAGTTTACCCTCCGTGGTGGTACATGCTGTTTGGCTCAGTCTTAGCGTTTCCTAGCTTTTTGTGAGAATGTTCTCTTTTTTTGTGCTCAGACCCGGGTTTTGGATCCTCACCCTTGCCTTCTGGATTTGTGGACCACAGCCTCTCCTCCCAGCTCCCCAGCTGTTCAATAAATAACTGAAATTGCTCTCTTTGTCTGCTTATTCAATCCAGCCAGTTCATTATAACACCATGCCAAAGTTGAGGTGGTTAGATTTGTTAGATTTGAGGATGTTTTAAAGAATTTAAAAATTGACAACCATTGGAAATGTTTTAACCAGTTTTCACGCAAAGATCTGCTCACATAGGACCCCTAGGTCAGTTGGAGGTCTGTGCCTGGATGATTTACCCAGAGAGCCAGATTTCCACTCACTGAAATGCCCTTTGTAAGATGCTTTCTCTCCGAGAGCTATTGTGGAAATGAACTGTGTAATAATTTGAATAATAATACAATCCTAATGTGACAACAGCCGCATTTCATAAATCATTTTACAACGTACCTGTGTCTGAAGAACTTAACTCAATATTTTCTGCAACTACTAATAGTGAAGCTAATGAAGCAATTTAGCATAATAAAGTGTTATCAGTCTCCAACCTCTTCACATATGTAAGTGCCAAATTAGTTTAGCTAATGGAGAGAGTAAACAGCTCTAAAAAAGTGACGTGCTCCATGTGAAAACACACGATGGAGCTGCACTTATCTCCTACCAACACCTTTAAGCTCCTCAAGTGAAATTGATAACCATAAACTAAGCCCACTCTCTTATGAATCCTGAGACCAACTGTAACAGCATGCAAAATTAAGCACAGCAACGGCAGCTTTTTAACTTTGGGGAGTTTAAAAAGAAATGTTTGCTTGAGTTTTGGCATATGATCTGTCTTCATTTGATTATCCAGACAGCCAGAAAGACGCCCGCATTGTGGGCAGTGTACCAGAAGCATATCAAAGGCGGGAAAACATCATAAAGCTAATGCAATCCTAAAGTTACAGGCGACCTTTGATGCCACTTTTGATGCGAAGCAGATGTTCTATAGAAGATACAGTCTGTGTGGATTTGTGAACGACGGTTTGCGTTCACCATGTTTGAGTAAAAGCCAT
Organism: Philypnodon macrostomus; assembly: GCA_036025475.1. Lineage (NCBI taxonomy): Eukaryota > Metazoa > Chordata > Actinopteri > Gobiiformes > Eleotridae > Philypnodon > Philypnodon macrostomus. The sequence goes on from JAVQKC010004016.1 coordinate 14,359, forward strand.
TTGGACTTTCGCTACATTTTGCTCAACAGGTGTAAGTGCTGCAGCTGAAAAGTAGCAAGATAGAGCAATAGGTAGAGCAATAAGGGGCAAAAAGATGAAAGAGGGTAATAAAGACGGGTTGATTTTAATGGGGCACTTTTAGGTATTTTCCCACCACTGCAGCAAAGCATTAGAGACTTTCTGCTTCATTGTGCCTCATCCAGAAAAAGCCACCATTAAGCTCCCTCTGGCAAACAGTGGAATGTGATACTCCTAATTCATTTGCAGTGCTAATCATGATCAACCTACCATCACCTCATCTAATACTGGGCCCTTAAGGTCAAAGGTATGACAGCCTTATTTTGACACTGACACTGTACACTGAAACTCAATGTATTTATATTTATAGTCATATAATAAAGTTAAATAAATGAGATCCAAATCTTTTCAATGCAAGGGCTGTCTGACAAATAGAATGTGTCAATGTCAAATATTTGTACATGCTATCAAATGTACATAGCCAATCAAATCTGAGATGATTTTGTGACTTTTAGCATGTAGCATTTTGAAGCACTTATCAAAATATTGAACTAGTCCCTGATGTTTTAACGAGGCCCTAAAACATGTAGCAAAGTGGCAAATCCTATTGAAAAAGTATCGCCAGGTATAGATTTTCCATCCATTGCATTATTAAGAGACTTTTAACTTTATTTTATAACAATATAGACTTGGGGACTGTGGCAATCGGTGTACGAAAAACAGCTCAAAAAGGTTGATTAGATGATTAAAGGGGGAACTGATTAAACTGTCAGTACTGCTGTGAAACAGGGGCACAATAGAGAGCAGGATGCCAAAATCAATTTATTTACCCACGGGCTCATTAAGCCTATTTTCGCCTTCTATGCGACACTGACCCAACTGAAGAATGGGAAAACTAATGCAGAGATAGACTATGGGGTATGGAGAGGGGCAGGGGGTGTGAAAAGTTAGACCACTCATGTCTGTATAAACTAGATTGAATATTCTATTAAACGTATGATTCCATCCCATCCAACAATTATGTATGTGTCAAATACCAATGAATGTGTAGATTTCTTAATGCTTTTTCTCTTAAGCATATGTAAAACAGGACGGCTTTAGCAGTAAATGGACTAAATGGACTGTCCCCATATTGATGTACCAGACATTCCCAGCAGTCACATTGAAACTATTGCAATATTGGATTTACAATCTGGGATACACTTTTAAGTCTCTTTGCTAGAAATATTGAACAGTAAATTGCACAAAAAGAAATTCAAGCTATTTCCCACTAAAAGGCACCAAGCAAGCTAATTGTCTCTGACCTTTGTAAAGCTGACAGTCTTAAAAGCTTACACAAACACATCCTCAGCCTAAAGAAGTCCAGAAATTGAATGGGCAGCCTTGGTCATCTTGAAATGATAAGACCGTTTGTTTGGCGTGCCAAAAACAAGCATGCCACACTTGAGAATGTAAATAATGACGTTTTTTGAAGGCCCACAACCATCAACTCTGTCTCTGCTGATACAACATTTCGACAATGTTCAGAAATACTAACATCCAATCAATCCAAAGTCCCCATACTGACGCACTTTATTTCAAGCCCTTGTATGTCCCCTAATCCAATTTGTAAACAAAGAGACTGTGGCAAAGAAGGGGGTCTGTTGAGTATTGTGTTGAGTATTGTTGAAGCATATATGAATAACACTATGCATTTGGATGTAAAATACATTTCTTTAACAATGTTGTATAATTTACTGATGAACACTGTATCTGAATCTGATCTGAATTTGAAAAGCCTGACCTTACTGAATAAAGTGCAGCTCATTGACTGGAAGACCAATACACACAGTTCATACCAATTTGTGCTGTATCAAATAAACAAATGAATATAGGCTTGATATTACAGATAGAATTTTCTATTTTTACATAGACTAAGACTAAGAGCTAAAAAAAATGAATACAACTCAACAACACTTGCTATATAAAGATTAGGTATCCAAATATGGGAATATGTAAATAACTTTTGGCACAGCTCCAATTTACCCACAAACCATTCTTATACCCACCAAAACCACCACTCACTGTTCGTCTTCGTTCTCTCGGCCCACCCTCCCTACCCTTGCTGTCTCACGTTTGGTCTTCCAACCTTCAGACGCCCACATTGGTCGAGAGGGAGAGGGGGGGTCCCTAGTCAGCTTGGCTATTTACCAGAGACGTAACCCCCCCCATACTGAGTCTTCTCTAACCCAGCCACCATCGCCTGCATCCTCCGGCACCAGAACCAACATCATACCACAATTCTCATCCAACGTCCATCGTTGGTGTGGCGTGGTCCTTGCTAGTGAAATGCTGTTTGTTATCAAGTGAAGTGTGAGTGCATTTACTCAAGGCATCTTTCATATTAACTCCATAAAAGATGTTCATATTAAAAACAGCTATGACTTTGACATACAAGCTCTATAAATATGTGTCACATAAGGGAAATGTGTTGAACTGCATAATGACAATATTGTAATTTCTCCTCTATCCATCTGAATTACAACAGCATCATTACTATTCCAGCTCTGGATTTATACACTCCATCAGCCGGAATAACCAGTTTTTGAGTTTTCCGAGCCAGCATTCTGTGTGAGGCATGTTTAATGTTTATCAGGAAAAACAAGCCCTCGCACACATTTCCTGTTCTCCTATTAAAAGGTTAATGCTTAAAGCCTGAAGTAATTTACCACGGCTACATCAGCCAGCTGTAAAAATGCAACTTTATCTAAAAGCAAAAAGTGCCATATGTGCAGAAACGTGCAATACAGCAGCAGCAATAGTACACACACAGAATACTGAATACACTAAATATGATGGATTTTCCTCAGGGGCAAAGCCACAGTTCGATTCAGATACATTAGCTTGAGTTAAACTGGAGTGGGACGCAGGGCTGATTGGTTCTGTCTCTGAGCAGCTGTGTGAAGAACAACCATTGTCAACCCATCCTCATGTCAAATCTACTGTGGGCCTATAGCAGTGGCATGTTATAATGGCTGCCGAAACCTTAACACAGGCAGTATAACAAGGATGGGGGAAGAAGAACATGATGTACAGTAATCGTATGCCTTTTTTTCAAGCTGAATGCATTTCATCCAATTCTAGATTAGCCTTTCAAAACGGCAAGATGCTTTGGGTGACCTTCTTTTTGCTGAAAGGGCTCCAACTGCAGTATGTAAAAGAGAAGTTATGAAAAAATACATATGTTGTCATACAGATGAGAAAATGCAATACAAATGTAAAAAGCTTTAGACATCATGAATCCAAGGCACTCTGTATATTAAAAAAGCCTTTATTTAAACATGGTTTTTGTGAATAAAAAACAGAACTAACAGGGCTTCATAAGTATGTAAAGGCTGTATGAGTATGTGGTTTAAAAAAGATGCAAGCAAAGTAAGTTATGTTCTTTCATGGCTTGGCTGGCTTGTTGTCACGATACGATAACCACAATGTTTGCAGGAATGTGGCTTTTGGCATGTCGTGTGCGTTTTAAGGCACTCGCCCTTGATTTGAATGAGGAAATGATCAGTTAAGCTTTTTCTTCCGTAACAAAGTGTCAGATAGGAACGTAGATCTACAGGTCACCTCATTTCGGTAAGGTGTGACAAGATGAGATAATACAAGGACAACAGATTCACTCACACATTCACCCAGACCCTCATGGTGCCAATTTGACTTTAGGTAGTGTTGGATTGGACTTGGGCTGGTTAGGTAGGCTGCAGGGCATCCAAAACCTTCTTCCATACAGGTGAAATGAATCTAACAAAGTCACAAACAGTTGCATATGACTGGAAAATGCTGTACTGTGCATGTGCCCCAAGAAAAAAACTCAAAACACCAGTTAAATATAAGATACCACCCTTTAAACTTTAAATCGGAAACCCAGTGATGAGAGTGGAAATGTGTGCGTGACCTTGGACAGGTAAGGCTCCTCCCCCATGGCACAGGTGTGGTGCAGGTTATTTAATGGTGAGCTCAGGCGCCAGGTGAGCAGAGCATCATGGCCTTTATCAAAGCCCTGTGTGTCCTAAGTGTCGTTTCTCTGCTGCTCACAGGTAAAATATGACCTGTGCCAGGGTTTAGTCCATTATGTTTTTATATTTGGTTGTTTTTAATGGCTTTTATAGCTTTAGAATTCTAACAACTTTAAACTCTTAAAATCTTTTTTTTTTTTACAGTGGCTGTAATCTTTCTCCATAGGTTAGATTCAAAATGCAAAAATATTGTTGGCCAGAATTTACAACATAGCTCAGAGTTTAATCTTGTAAATGTTAAAGTTAACAAAACATCCAATGCCATAAGGAGGTCTTTTCCACATTGAGGACCTATTGCCCAATTGATGTAGTCTCTGACCTGTGTGTGTTTCAGGCTCAGAGGGGCAGTCTGATGGTGAGTTTGATTGTGTTCCTTGTTCCTTGTGAGTGATATCATTTGTTAAGTTTGTTATTCTAATGCAGTGGTCTATGTGTCACTGGTTTGTAAGGTTTGTATGACACCAATAACATCTGTAAATCCAAACGTTAAATATGTGAATTGTTTGATCATTGCAAAGATATGTTCCAAAGAGAAAAGAATAATAAGGATGATTTGATTTTGTGTCTTTAGTGTGTGGTAAGGTCACGTTGGTAAACACCCGAATTGTGGGTGGGTCATCGGCCTCCATAGGTGCCTGGCCCTGGCAGGTCAGTCTGCATGAGAAAGGCATCTTCATCTGTGGAGGGTCTCTCATCAACAACCTGTGGGTCCTGACTGCTGCACACTGCATCAAGTAAGAAATATTTTTGTAATTTTTTGGCATATTTATGCAATGTTAATATGACAGGTAGACTCCTGTCTGAGTAGAACTGGAGACACCAATGTTAACTATTTATTGCTTATACATTTTGGTTTGTTTGGTTAGATGAAATACAGAACCTGTATACAGTATTTGAGCAGTCCACTAACCATGTCTTTTCTATGGCTGCAGCACCACTTACAATGCCAGCGACTACACTGTGTACATTGGTCGTCATAGTCAAGAGTTACTCAACCCGAATGAAGTGAACCGAACCATAGTCCAGATCTTCATTCATCCAAACTACAGCCAAGAGGTCCAGTATGACAATGACATGACACTACTAAAGCTGTCCTCCCCAGTCAACTTCACCAGCTACATCACACCTGTCTGTCTGGCTGCACCCGGCAGCACCTTCCACAACGGGACAAGCATCTGGGTCACAGGCTGGGGTGACACTGCCACTGATAGTGAGAACTCTACACATTTCAATTATTCTACAGTACATGATGCATATTTACATGTGTTTTTTGATGTGTTTCCATGTCAAATGCCATATTTTACTTTTACTTGTAGCTCCTCTGGAATATCCTCGAAATCTGACTGAGGTGGAGGTGCCTATTGTGGGGAACAGACAGTGCAACTGTAACTATGGTGTGGGAAGCATCACAGACAACATGATGTGTGCCGGGCTTCAGGCGGGAGGCAAGGACTCCTGTCAGGTACAATTTATATTTTAGTGTATATTATTATTATTATATTATATATTTAGTATATTTTATTTTAATGTTGCAATCTATATTTTTATTATATATTATGTTTATAGTCTATTTGAGTCTTTTTAGTTTAGCACATTCTTTTTGACTGTTCCTTTCTTCTGTTCCTTCTGTTTGGTATTGTGCAGTTCACTCCATATTTCCAGGCTTGGGTCATAGTTTGTAGTAAAATTCTGGCTAATATTATAATAAGACTATTTAAATAATGAATAATACTAATTCAACATTCATCCTTACCTTTGTACTGCAGTCATAGAAATCCTGCTAACACTATAATTGTGACTCACTGTGTGCTTTATGTCTAGAGTGATTCTGGAGGCCCTTTGGTGACCAAACAGGGCGACCACTGGCTACAGGCCGGTGTGGTGAGTTTTGGAAGGGCTGTGGTGTAGCCGGTAAACCAGGAGTGTACGCCCGAGTGTCCCAATACCAGTCCTGGATCAACAGCACCATCACCGAAAACCTGCCGGGCTTCCTCATCTACAACTCCTCCGGGACAGACGGCGATCTCAGTGTGAACTGCACTACACATGATATTACCATTACAACTACCCCCGCCAAAGCCACAACCACTACAGCTAAGCGTAAGCGTTAAATAATATATTCATTTATATAGTCTTTGTTGGTGTCTTAAAAAGTGCACCATGGTTCACAAACTGTGGTATGGGTGGCAGAGCTGGTACATATCTGTCCAACTGTGCTTGTGTGTGTGTTTTACCCTTGCTGTTTTTGCTTTGTCCTGAGATATGGTTTCGTCCTGAGTGGGTTAGTCCATATTTTATACCTTGGATTAGACCTGGGTTAATCCTGATCTAGTCACATTTTATTGTGTTACAGAGGGTACTTGTAGAGTCTGAGAACCGGTGACACGAGCAATGGAGCAATTTTTGTCACAAATGAGGGAGAAACAATCTCTTTGTAGAGTCTGCGTGTCCTCACTGTGATACTGTGTGGTTTCTCAAAGAACCTGTGACGCAGCAGTGATATCTGATATTATTTTCTCCTCCCACTCATCTCAACCATAAATAAGAGTGTCATATTAGGTCTTATTGCCATGACAATGTTTGATTTATTGTCATTAAATTCAGCGGTGGTGTACTGTGGAAAGGCCCCGAAGAATAATCGTATCACTGGTGGGGGCGATGTGTCGTCGGCAGGACAGTGGCCCTGGATGGCCAGTTTACAAAAGAATCAGACTCATGTTTGTGGAGGGACCCTAGTGGCTGAGGACGTGGTGCTCGGTGATGCCAGCTGTTTCTCCAGGTAAAAACTTTCCCAAAACATACACTTATACACTAGCAGGAAAAACTGTGTTAGGGTCAGATACTGAGGTAAATATGAGTGAAAATGTTGTCAGCTGTCAAGAGTTTGCCTGGATAATAAAATCAGTCAATAAAATTTTAACTCAAATCAGATAAAAAGGGTTTGTACAGGTGTGGCAGTGAAACTTTAGCTGTTTTATCAATCATTTCATTCATCAATCAGACCAGTTCCACTAATAAACAAAAACCTCATTTCATCCAGGGGAATTCTTATTAAACAAAAATTAGATTACCATATTAATATAATCTGAGGCCCGTATCACAGTGTTTTTAGTGAAACGCTCAACACACATTCACGTACACACACACACACACACACACGCAATCACACACACACACACACACACACAC